>JALIGW010000001.1:120337814-120595314 GCA_023053685.1 Diadophis punctatus similis | reverse complement strand
CAATTCGATCTAGCAGGTTGGGCATGCTACAGATCTCATCAGCCACAAAGTGTGTCAAGCTGGCAGAGACTAGAAGATAAGGCTTTTCCGCAGTTGCCCCTAGTCTGTGGTTGAAATATCCTCTCCATAGAGATTATAACAGCCCTAATCATATTGGCCTTTCATAAATGTTTAAAACTTGTGTTCCCAAACCTGGGCCACTGAAAGTAAAGCTTGGCTTTACTGTTAACTGCATGTCTATCTTGTTGCTGTGTATATTTGTTTTGGATGTAAGTTGCAGAGCCAGTGATTGAGATGGGTGGCTGTAGAAATTGAATGAATAAATGAATTGGAACCAGAATTTCCATCACTAAGTGAAGTGTTCAGTGAGTTGCAACCAGTTTATTATTTTTTGCCATGGGTTTTAAGCAAATCAATGTAGTTAAGTGAATCACACAATAGTTAAGCAAATCTGGCTTCCCCACTGATTTTGCTTGTAGGAAACAGTCTGGGAAGATCTCAAATCACAATCATGTGACTCAAGACCTTGCAATCATCATAAATTCATGCAGTTGTCAAGCATCCAAATGGCAATCATATGATTATGAGGACGCTAAACAGTCCTAAGTGTGAGAATTGGTTGTCACTTTTTCAGTGCTGCTGTAACTTTGAACAGTTGATAAGCAAATGGTTATAAGTCAAGGACTACCTGTAAATTTTTTCTCTCCCTTTTCATATCAAGGGTAACAAAATAGTACTTATAGTTTGTCCTTCAAATTAAGATAAAAACATCCAAAATGAAATTAGAAATAAGAACTGCTATAGAAAGGGAAAAATAATTTTCTACAAGGAACATTCAAAGCATTTCATCATAAATCAGTCAAATTTTGCAAGAAACTGAAAAAACAAAGAACACTTCCATTATCGAAAGACCAGTACAATATATTTTTGAACAGCTACAAGACAGATGCATAGCCACTCTGTCATTATCTGCTTGCTCAATGCAAGAGAAGGATAGCCTAAGTACCAACTCTACCCCTCAAAAGAGGAACAGTTATGGATAATGCAGAAAGATTCTAAGGACCAGGACAGTGGCCCCACAGGTTGGTGATTCCTCATCTCTGATCTATATGCATAAAACATCAAGATGAGCAAGGGAGCAAAGCAACTGTCCAGGAAATAGAATGCAAGAAGTCTTATAACTGAACCAAAATGTGTATCAATCAATGCTATAGAAATGTTTTTCCATTATGTAGGTTAAGACAGCTATATAAAAGGGACAGTGTGTTATGTGCAGCACGGCTATCCAGAAATGTCCTTTTTCATTAAGTCCATCTGCCTTTAGAAATCTAAAATGCTTTCAACTGGTGTGATTTTAACAACATGTGGGTTTTTAATACCCTGTTTAAATTGTGTATGTGTTGGGATTAGTTAGCAACTTCCTATTTTTGTGTGTGTGTGTTTAAAGTTGAAACAGTTTAGGATGACATATATGTGAAAGAGAGGCACTATATACCATACTATTAAAACAAGAGATAAGCAAAACTCACGCTATAAAAATAGTTTCATACAACTTATGCAGGCAGGCCAAGTGTGTATTTTAACTATTTAAAAATACAAATCTGATTCATACACTTTAAATAAATTCAAGTTAAGATTATTTGAACACTTCCAAAACTGAATATGATGGAAGTCATAATAGATTCCATTCCATTTCTATATAAATTTTGGCTTGCTATTATCCTCAAAACCTTAATGGTTCTAACATATCTACAAGTTACAGCTAATTTGCATTCTCTCCTCCCCAATTTTTAACAGCAATTATTTGTCACTTCTGCTGCAGTAATTAAGCAAATCACTGTAGATTAAGCTTGACATTACATGTGACTTTCTGCCGGCATCCCCATTGACTTTGTCAGAAACTGACTGAATCACACAGTAGTTAAGCAAATCTGGCTCACCCACTGATAACCTAATCACAAATTCTGATTATGTGGGATGCTGTAACCTTCATAAATGCATACTGGCTGCAAAGTATCCCAATCCCAATCATGCGATAACTGCATTGGCTGCAAGTTTGAGTACCAGTCATAAACCTACTTTTTCAGTGCTGGTATAACTTTGAACAGTCACTTAATTAGGCATTCGGTAAATGAGGATTACCTGTATATTTGCAGTATACTAACTGTGGTTTTAATAATGGAAACTGCCCAGAGGCATTTGCTATGAGATGCGTGGCAAATAAATAAATAAATATCGATGTACTATTGTCTCTGAAAGACTATTAATCACATCCATTGATGGAGTTGCAGCTTAGGCTATCATATATATATATATATATATATATATATATATATATATATATATATATATATATATATATATATATATATATATATATATATATATATATATATATACATATATATATACATATATATATACATACATATACATACATATAGATACATATATATACATATACATATACATATACATATACATATACATATACATATACATATACATATATATATATATATATATATATATATATATATATATATATATATATATATATATATATATATATATATATATATATATATCTTGATTGGGCTTATTATCGGGGGATGTCTTATTTTGGGGGAAACGGGGTGTGTCTGTCTGTCTGTCTGTCTAGATAGATATAAGCATGGCAGCCTGTATTTTAAAAAATACAAGCTGCCCACAAATATTTTCACATCACAAAAGCTGATCTTTCTAACCAGAAATGCATTGATCAGAGTAAACATTCCTTTACTCTTTTGGTTTTATTCAATTAGCCAAGAGAAATGTTCTTTAATATTTTGTGTAAGTTTGACTTAAGAAGAATATTGCTTTCTATGATTTAAAAGTTTTTCTCATGAACAACATGTCATTTACTGCTCACCCATTCCTATATTATTTGTTTTGGGAAGGGGAAAGAATTTTTACTTGATCACATCTGAGATAATCCTTGTACAGAATGGGATTCTAGTTTATCAATAGATATTAATCTATTAACACAGTTATTCTCTACTATCAATAGATCAAAAGACCAGCACTTATATCCTAGGAAAAGCATGGATTAAAAAGGTGATATACTGACAACTATCAATCATAGCATTCAAGTATACATACCGTATTTTTCGGAGTATAAGACACACCTTTTTACCCCCCCAAAAGAGGGTGAAAACTTGGGTGCGTCTTATACACCGAATGTAGCCCCACCCCCCTTTGGCCTCTGTCTTCCAGCAATTTACCTGCTTGCAGCAAACAGGGAAGAGCCTGTTAAGCCAAGCAAGTCATTAGCAGCTTCCCGACCCTCAGCTGATTTGCCACATGCTAAAATGAAACTGAAACTAGCTGCAAAGAGGCAAATAGCTGGGAGAGACACGCAGATTTTTATTTTCTGATGAACTGGATGCAAGGAGGTAAGTGAATAACTATAAATGTCTGTAGAATGTTCAAAGTATTAGACTTATTTTTTAAAGACTGCTTTATTATTGTTCTAGAAAACTTAACAAAATGAAACAGCTTTTTAAAATAAATGCTTGCTCTGAAGAGGCCCAGTGCTATTGTATCTTCTTTTAAATAATAGAGAATAATGTATACTTCCAGAAATTTTAATTTCTTTTAATAGCTCTGTACAAGTATAGTATGAAATGTAACAGTGTCCTGTTTAGTATTAGAGTTAAATCCTGACTTACCTTGGAGTAGATCTATTTAAATAATTGGGAGGAGTTAGTGTGACTACATTTAAGAAAACTTTCTGGCATAATGTACATTTCTCCAATTCTTTGCTATTTCTATGGGTCAGGCACACCTGCACAGAAATACACAGCAAACAGTGAATATCATCTGTGCTGTTTGGCAAATTGCTGGGAGGCAGAGGTCTTTTTTCCTTGTTTTCCTCCCCCAAAACTAAGGTGCGCCTTATACTCCAGTGCGTCTTATACTCCGAAAAATACGGTATATTTTCTGTCTCATTACAATATAACCATTAACAGGTACATTGTGCCTTAACACAAGAATTCTACATATAAATAGGGTAGTGCTAAATGCATTAAAATCATGCTTTCCATCCTTACATTTGATTTTTGGCAGCTTGTCTCTGTGCTTTCCGTTCTTTCCTTTTCTGATCTGGTGGCTTTGCAAACACAATTTCTATATTTTCTCCTTCTAAATCTTTGCCATTCATTCCTTCCATAGCCTATGAAGAATATAATTTGTAATCATTCTTACCAAAGTAGTCTTACAAATATAGCACACAAACTATAAGTACAGTACCAAGGGTACTATGTAGAACACACAACATCATTGCCTCTCCCACTAAAGGCCATGTTAGTCTATTTCTTAATTTTTCAATGTGTAAGATTTATAAATATTCTCTGCAACCATGAAAACCAAGAATGAACATTGGGAGCAGAATTTCAGCATATTTTGGAATGAGTATTAACAAAGGTCATAGTACCCACTTCATACTTTAATTCATAATTTTTTAAATAGAATTTGACACTAGCGTAAAATCTGAAGCAAACCGATTTACTTAGTATAATTTACTTGAGTTTACTTATTTACTGTCCTGGCAACAGTTGGTCTTGTTAGCTCATTCTCAACAATTATTCAGATTATTCATGAGGGCAATGAGAACTAATGGCTTTAAATTGGCACACTATTGAGAGGCTAATTAAACCTTCCCTTATTTCTTAGTAATAAACAGAACCCAAAACCTGACAACATAAAATTGTAGCATAAATTTTAAGTTTATGACAGATTTCTGAAGAAATTGCCACTAAGAGTCTATTCATGATTGCAGCAGAGTATCAATGTGATAAATACCTGAGAGCTAATTTTATGTAGTAGTTAAGATGTTAAGACTAGATACCAGGAGACCGCAAAATGCTAGTTCTGCCTTACACATGATAGGTAGGTGGGGAATATGGGATAGTCACGCCTTCTCAGGCCAAACCCACTTACATAGTTACAGTGGGAAAATCAGAAAATGTATCCCACCACTTTGAATTCACTAAATCTAAATCTACTAAATAAATGAAACTGGAAATAAAAACATACCTTTACAGCACCATCACGCTCATCAAAATGAATAAAAGCATAATCTTTTAGCTTTTTCACCCTTTCCAGTTTTCCAAATTGACTAAAAGCCTTTTCTAGTATTTCTTCTGTGACTGAATTTGCAAGATTCCGTACAAATAACACTTTTACCTAAAACAAAGCATTGCGTTAGCTTAGTGTGACCAGTATATTATTGCAAATAAAACAAGCATACATATTATACATACTTATTTAGCTTTTTTCAAAAAGTAATTGTGAGTAAGTCATAACTGGACACAAACCAAAAGTGTCTTAATTTACAAATAATTTTCTTAGCTGGACTACTGCAATGCACTCTGAGGGCTATCCTTGAAGAGCATTCAGAAGCTTCAACTGGCCAGAATGTGGCAACTTATGTAGCTTGGGCACACCACAATATTCCTATATAATACCATTTGCTGTGTGAGCTGTATTGGCTTCAGTGCATTCAATTCAAGCTACTTGCTATCACCTTTAAAGCCCTACATAGCATGGATCAAATTACTTGCAGGATTTCTGATAGTCACTGGTTTACAGTACATGTGGTTCAAAGTTATGATAATGCTGAACAAATGGTACTCATACCTGACCCTCTGTAGCAGCACCTCCCCCCCCCCCCGCAAGTCACATTAGTTTTCAATAATATGTTTTTTACCTAGGCCTTTGACAATGGAAACATTTTTCCTCCTTTTCTTGTTTTTTTTGGGGGGGGGGAGGGACATGGTGGCTCAGCAGTTAAGACATTGGACTTGTCAGCTGGAAAGCCAGCAACCCAGGTTCGAGTTCCAGGTGCCACACGACGGGGTGAGTGCCTGTCTTTGCTCCAGCTCCTGCCCACCTAGCAGTTTGAAACCATGCAAATAGATAAATAGGCACTACTTTGGTGGAAAGGTAACAGTGCTCTGTGATGTCATGCTGGCCACTTGTGGAAATGTCTTCGGACAGCGGTGGCTCAATGGCCTTGAAAAGGAGATGAACACTGCCCCCTGTTGCTACAGTTGGCAATGACTAGCGGAGTAAAATCCGCAGGGATTCCTTTACCTTTTTCTCTTGGTTTTGTAATTTCTTTGTTCAGTTTGTTATGACCTACCCAGAAAAAGTAGTTGGGCAGCATGTATATTTAATAAATTATTTTTATATTATTAATTTATTTATGGAGCTAAGGTTTAACTGCTACAAGAGAGATGTGAAGATATTGCTTTGGCAGAAAGTCCCAAACTAATCAGGTACTTGCTCCTGAAATTCTGAAATAAAAGTGGAACTTAACATCAATAATTAACAAAAGCCCCACCAGTCACAGGTGTAGAATTTAGTGCAACATCATTTAGATAAATGAGGATATTAAGGCTAAACAAAATAGTAGTTTCTCACTGACACCAGAAGTTTAAGTCACTCTCCGAATCTGTGCCAGTTATGACTATTCAGTTCACCAGTCTAGTCTGATGCATGCCTAAGCAAAAAACCAGGACATTCGTTCACTAATAACTAATCTCTACTCAGGATTGAAGTAAATTTCAAGGTACAATGTTGAAGTAATAAACTCTTAAAATACAAAATTCTTTTTTATCCCAAATCTATCAACACTGTTAGTCTCAACAATTTGGATGTAAACATGACTCTACAAGGAGCAAGGAGTATTTGCTCCTTCTAAAAGTCATTCCAGAGTCAAAGGACTTTTAAAGACAATACTGGAGGGTGTACAGAAGCTTTAGAAGGAAATAACACATCCAGGAGGATAACAAATCTTTCCACTGAGTCAAACACTATTAATGAAGAGGAGCCTTTCTATAAATAAAAGGTGAGCCCAGGATTCAACTATATTATTTCCATGCAAATTAACTAAGTTTCCTGAAAAACTCATCATTGGTAATGCTGAGTTTGAGCCTGTGAGGAATCCCTGTAGTTTGTGTTCACTGAAAAGTTTGCTGTAACCTTTGCTCAGAAAAATCAAGGGAGGCAATCAAAGAAAACAGATCACATTGGGAATATAACATAAAAAATCAGAAATTTAAGAAAATAAAGTGACAATACTAAATACTATGCTGTAACAGGCTTCACTGCCATAGCAAAAATGGGAATGGTGGAAGGTTGACAAGGGCTCACCCATATTTAAAAAATGTGCTCACACCTTTTGGCAGGGTCACACTCTAACCCCTGTAGGAAAAATAAATAAACCTAGTGAACACTATTTTATCAATGAATTAAGGTACTATGAGATCGAATAAGAAAGAAAAGGGCTTAGGGAATATTTCATATTCCAAGGATGAAAATCTTTTTATGACATGTTAAATATCAAAACTAAAATACAAAAGAGCATCACAGGAGTAACCAATAGCTACTGGAAACTTCTATGAAAACAGATAATTTATATATATAATTTGTATAAATTATTTTGTGTAAAACATCCCATTCAGAGCAGGGGCAGTAAATGTTAAATACGCTATTTTACAGAACAGAATCTATGTCCTTATGATGTACATCAACAGTCACAATGTTTGCAAAAGAGCAGAAACAAATGCATGCTATTTTCACTGCTCTCGTAAATGTTTACCTTTGCCATCACTTCAGGATCTGGATCTTCTATGGGGTCAGCCCATTCAACTGTAACAACATTACCCCAAACTTTCACTTTTCCACTCATTAACCTACGCCTGGCTTGAGCTGCTGTTTTGTGATCTTCATATTCAAGGAAACAAAAGCCTCTGTTCTTTTTTTTGTCATCAGGTTGGTGATACAATATTACATCTGTGAGACCCTCTGAAATTGAAGCCAGTCATATACATTTAACTGAACCATTAGTTATAAGTAGAGTATAACATTTATTAAAAATAAAAAAAGAAATATAACAAACTGAAATTCCCATCTAAACTATTGTTTAACAAAGAGAATCAGCTCCAATTTCAAAGGACAAAAGATTAGAGTTGGTGTACAAAGCACTTACAATGGGTTTGGACATGGAGCCCAGTGAAACAGTTCAATCAATAAATACAGTATTTATGTCACACTATGCCAAGCTGGACCACTGAAAACAAGTTGCTGTGATGTCATGAAATTTTCATTTTCTATATCAGGTATGTCCAAACTACAGCCCATAGCCTGCATGCAGTTCCATAAGTTCTTTCAACATTTTGTGATTTATAAGCATTAACTATGTTACATATTCTATATCCGGATCAAGAAATTTCCTCTTTACTCAATGCGGCCCAGGCAAGCCAAAAGGTTGGATACCCATTTTCTAAATGCTTTACAGCTTATATGACAAGAACAAAATGTCCCCTCTAAAATGGTGGCTGTTCCAAAACTTCACTGCCAGAGCATGCAATGCAAATGCTGAAATAAATCTGGAATGGGCTCTCAAACTTCAGTTTCTTAAAACAGTTTCCATAGCTTTCTCTCAACTTTATTCCTTATGATCTCAGTTTACAAATGTCATCATCATCCAACATCAGCCGAAAGATGGTGATAAAGTTCATCACAGATCACTTTAATAATAATTACATTAGCAGCACCTAGCAACTTACCTGTTACTTTGCTAAATTCTTCTACAATTTGCTCCTTGGTTTTACTCTTAGGGATAGAGCCAACAAAGAGCCTATTATTGGCCACAGAGATACATACTCCGATGTGTTTCCCAGAACGAATTTCATGATTGTTATACTAAAAGAAAAAGTTATATAACAAATTACTCTTACAGGCTTACTCTTCCACCCAATTATACTTGATGAGTTTGGCTCATATGCTTAAGTGTCTTGAATGTTGTCCAACTCTTTCTCTTACATGAAAATTTGTTCTCAATTGTAAAGGCCATCAGAGGACCATTTGCTACATTTAAGAATGTAGGTACTAAGAACACTAACAACAAAGAATTGTAAGGAACTGTAAAGACTAATAACTATATCACAGAATAAACTCCAGGCTACAAACTGTATGTGCAATCTATTACTAATACAGGTTAAACAAAAAGTTTCCAAAATTCATTTCTAACAAGCAGATACATGGAAAAAATATAAGGCAAACTTGACCTCAGAACATGGAAAATCTGATACAATCTAATAGCGGCCAAATATCTGCTGGAACAAGTGGGATCTGAACAGTTAACCTGCCCCTCCTGACTTCCAATAAGTATGACATTTAGCAATAACAGAACCAAACATTAGCTTATGTTGCAGCAGGGTTCCTACCTATTTAAGCTACATTTCATCTAAAGTAAAATAGAGGCAATAGAGAATGAATGAAAAAGAGCCAGTTTGGTATAGTTAAGTTCTTGCCTATAAACCAAAAACTGAGTTCTATGCCTCACTTAGCCATGAAAGCCAGATGGCCAACTTTGGGCCAATCTCTCTCAGCCAATCTACATGACAGGGCTCCTGTTGTGAAGAAAAATAAGAGGTAGGACTGTTAGGTATGTTCTCTGCCTTGGATGGATGGATGGATGCTTAGTAATTTTTTAAGCTTTAGTAACTAGACAATTCATTTCCACTGTCAACGGAAGAGGATTAATCTAAGGTTAGAGCAAGATTTCATAAACTCACTTGAACCAATGACACATAACAGGATTGTGATTAATATTAATTCTTGCTTAGTTCAGGTAGAATTGTCTTACTAGTTTTTAAACAAAGCTATAGGGACAAGGCCTGGTTACTGCTTAGATGGAAAACAACTAGAAAAATCCCACGATAGGAAAAAAAACCCAAAAGACAACAGTAACAAATCACTTCCATACTGATGTCAAGAAAACTGCATGGTTGTTTTCACCAGAAAGCTGAAAGTTTTTACTTTTCAATGTAAAATCCAGAGATTCAGTGGCATAACTAAGCCTAGGCCCAAACTATTCATTTTCACTGTCACTGCCACATTACCTTGTGATTCTTTAATGAGGACATAACTCACAAGAAACAATATACAACTAGTCCCCAACTTGGCGTGTTGGAGGCACTGTTTAAGGCGCTTCCAGGTTAAAACAATTAGTCAGTAACATCTCCATTGCCTGGGGCCCATGGGGCTCCTTTCATGTCCCTGTCAAGGAAGGAGATAGAGCAAATGCCTGGAGCTCACCCCGCCACACAGTAGCATTGGGGTCTAAAATGTGGACTTGCTAACCTCCAACCCAGCATCCTAACCATGTGAACTCTTGCACTCCTATAAGTTTTACTGGATACTTTGTTGTTTTTTAATATGATTATTATTGAATGTTTTTAACAAAGTAAAAATTATAAAAGAAAATAAAAGTAAAAATGCAGTAAATAGAGGAAAAATAGAAAAGATTATAAAATGGCCTCCAATTTTCCTGACAGTAATTTAGATAATTTATAATTTGCCCCTTCTCTCCAAAGTTACATCGCAATTTCCTTCTTTTCATAAGCTACCCTTTCTAATCACAATCTCATCATCTATAAAGGGTTTCCAATAAATTTGTTGATCTTTCTCTAATCAAAATACTTTTTTGTTGTTGGAACTAACAAATCCCCTGAATAAAGCAGAAGTATCTTTTTCCCATACTCAAATTCCATGCTTCCAATATAACACCAAATAATATGTGCCAACCACTCAAATCTGTAGCACCCAAGCTTCTATAGAATTCTATCACTTCCCAGAAAATTCCACCACCAAAGTCTGTTTCTTTTTTTACCATAGAGAATAAATCATATTTCACACCTAACCATAGCCAAACACTAATAGGATTGTAGGAAACTTTGCATAAATGACAGAAAACAGTAGCACTATTTAAAGTTATGCAAGAAGGAAAGGTTACATGTAGTAGGACCTGTAACAAGTTTACCAATATTTTCTCTATTCTATTGGAAAATTGAAGTGTGCTTAAATTTACAAATGGCCAGTCATGGCACTAGAGACAAATACCAGTCCGTTTTATTTAATACACAAACAATTTTAACATATTCCTGTAGTTTCTATACCAGGTATATAGAACACTACACACATTTACTATAAAATAAGCCCAACTGAATTTTTTCCTGAGCGAGCTACTTCTCAGGACTTAAGGGTAGTAAGATGCATATATTATTGAAATCTAGAGTGGGATAAATATTCCCCTCTTTAAAAATAAACTCTCATTCCTGGCCTTTAAATAGATGTATGGCAAAAATACCATATGCTGAGTATTACAAATAGAAATGATAAAAGTAAGTCTTAAGTTTTAATGTGTTCAGTAACAATACACAGATTTCTGAAAGCCACTAGGTTTAAAAATCAATTCCATTTTATACATTACAACATAAGCAGAAGATTAAGACATTTTACACAATTGGGAATCACAATAGTTGATTTTAAATTACCACAGAAAATATGAAAAACTTACCAATTTAACAGCTTCCTGAGCTGCCTCTTTGTTACAAAAAGTGACAAAAGCATATCCCCTGTTTAGACCTGTCAGGGGATCCATCATTAAGCGGAGATCCCAAATAGGTCCAGCTTTTTCAAATAATGGAACTAGTTCATCCTCAAATAAGTCCCTTGGAATTTTACCCACAAATATCTGTAACAACAAATCAAACACATTTTTTCAAGAACTGAGATTTAAACAGAGAAACGTATTATATTCTCACAATATGTTGCATCGCTTACCTCAGTGCCAATAGAAGGCTGTTGTCCTGAATAGACACACTCTGGTGGAGGACCACCATACTTCCTCTGTCCAGTTGTCACATCAAGTGTATAACCCGTTCTCTCCAAAAGAGCCTTCAAAGAGTTATAAACCAAGTACAATCAATGAATACTAATAAAATATTCCATTAATATAGAGCTATTTATTCTGTAGGTTCTCCAACCTACGTTAAAAGTCTGCCTTAAACCTAATTTTCCTATTGGGTCATGCAACTGATATGTCAAGTGAGTCTATCTAGAAAATGTAATATCAGAACATAAACTACTTGGGTAAGAATCAATGTAATGCCAAAGGTAAAAATTTCTCATCTTTCTAAATCTGTTACACAAAGTTTCCGAATTGCTTGTAAAACATCTGAGAACTTGGATTGTGAAGCAATAATATAATATCTAAAGAAATAATAATTCTTGCAGACTTCATTTTCTGCAGAACTACACTACTAGACATCCATATCCATCATCTTACAGTACCCTTCTTCAATTGCCTGTTACATTTCAAATGCTTATTCAATTAGAAAAATCTGGGAGATTTAATTTATGGATCAAAAGATGAATAGCAATAGCACTTTTCTTATATACCGCTTCATAGTGCTTTACAGCCCTCTCTAAGCGGTTTACAGAGTTCAGCAGAAGGATGCAGAATCCTCCTTTCAGAGAAATGAGATTAAGACACGAGTTTCTGGCACAACTGAAGCAATAGGTAGTGCAAGAGAAGTTGCTGCAACTTGTTATGAAATACCATTTTCACTTTCCCTCAAAGGAATATAGATAAAATAAGGATAGATACATGCATCCCTTAGACCAGGGGTGTCAAACTGGTGGCCCATAGGCTGGATGCGTCACACATAGACCACACCCACCCTAGCTCCGCGAAGAGAAAAATGTGGTGAAACATCACGACGGCAATGTGACACGGCGAGTTTGACGCCCGTGCCTTGGACACCATTAAAGATTTCATCCCTGCAAGCACATACATTTCAATTTCACTCAACAGTATAACTTAGTAATTCAATAATTAGGAAGAAAAAAATGAAGCCAAAATAAGAAAAAACCAAAAATTAAAGTCATAGGAATAGATCCATACTATGTGTAAATGTTATGTTCAAATTATTTAATCATTTTATTGAGCATATTACTCTGGATTTATTAATGACAATAAGAATATTTTTTGTAATATTTCCTGGTAGAACCAGCTGAAATATTTGTGAGATATATTAGAGATTCAAAATCAGTGAGGCACATCCTGTTCATTAACCACTGAAAACTTAGCAGTACTGGACTACTTGTACTATCAGGTTATGTTAATAGTAGTTACAACTGCTGGTTTATACATCAAATCTCAGGTTACACTGCTGATGAAGTGGCACTACAACTTTATGAAGTCCTTTATAACAGATATTCACATATATCCTCCAAAAGCAAGATATAAATCAATCCTTCAAATCATAGTGCCATCGTAAAGTGCAAAAACACCAGTATAGAATGCAGATTATACTATCCTAGTGTCAATTAACTTATTTTAGGTTCCTGAAGTACATTATCAATGGCACCTCCCTTAACAGGTATGAAAGAAAAACTGGATTTATATGGAAGATTACATGATAATATCCACAAGAGACAGCTACTAAAATGTATCCCAAGTATAAAAACTGAGGTGATAATCAGCACTGCAGGAAATATTATTTGTTTTGAATGACATCAATCTTCAAGGGGGGGGGGAACACCCTGTGGCTGTATTCATACTATTAAAGCACCATGGGCTTAAGAAAAAGTTTCTTACAAACATACCTTGATTTTTGCCTCATCTGGTCCTTTGCTGGAATCTGCCACTTTGGTCCCTTGTTTTTCTCGTTGTCTATATGTTTTCATGACGCCACATAAAAAGGCACTTTTGTTCTAAAAATGAGATGGATGGATTGAAAAAAATATGAACTAAATTTCATAATGGATGTCAAAGATCAAGCAGTTTCTGTATACATGCTGAAATAAATTAAACAGAAATACTTCCATGGTACATTACCTGAACATGAGAGAGATCACTGTCTTTAAATTGTTGAAGCACTGCCAGTGCACCTTCTTCATTAAATTCCTTTAAAGCTTCAATAGCTCTTTCATCTAAATCACTGTGAGCAACTAGTCCTAGAAAAAGAAATATTTTATTTTAGGATGTCTCATTTAACTATTATGACATTCAGAAATGCATCTTCTCAAACTACTAATTGTTATTAATTGCGATGTTAGGAATTTTTCATATACTAAAATGCCAAAAACATTAATTTCTATTTTATTCCTTCTGGAACTTGAACACTTAAGAAATTCTAGAAAAACTTATTGCATCTGAGTAATTAGACAATACTTTTTTGTTTCTAAAAGTAACTTTGATGAAAACTCTCAGCCATTCTACTGCACTTCAAAACTATGCTTCAGGACATAACTAAAAACACTGTAGCCACTACACCCAGAAATCCAAGCAGTGAATCAGAAAAAAGAGACATATGCAATTACTACTTCACTACATAGTCCTCCAAAGACACGCAACCATAATCCAGTATGAACTATTCCTACAGGTTTACATTCCAACTGCTTGCCCTCACCACCACCCCTTCATTCAATGCCAAAGGCTACTGTAAACTAATAGAAACATTGCATATTAATATTGATCACCCAAAAAATTAAGAAAACTGCAGTCCCCATACTTTTTTGTTTGGAAACCACAAAAAGTTGCTATTTTAGCCCAAAGCAAGGAAAGTCCAATAGAAAATAGTGAATTTGCAAGTTTTACATCTTACCTGCAACGTAAATTTCATCTAGTTTTTCAGCAACTTTCTGTGGTAAACCAGCATCAAGCAATGTCTGGAAATGCTCAGAATGGGCAACTGCAGCAGAAGTATCCATGGGCTCTTCAGTACCATTCCCATTAACATGTTCAGAAGCCATGTTTCCAGATATCTGTTCAAACGCAATAAGTATAATTAAGCTAGAGACCTTACAAGCCAAACAATTCGGGTGTCAATATATGCAGCTGCCTCCAAGATGCTTGCAGAGTTTTAACCCGCTTTCCCTACCGCTTTTCGAAATCAGAAAGCTTAACTATCGTTTTTATTTTATTTTTCCAAATGAAAAGAACTAATAGCGCAAAGCAATATCCTGAAACCACTGCCAAAACTCTCTGACTCACGTCTCTCTGAAGCACGCCCTAGAAAGCTCCGAAGCAGCTCTTCTAACTGGTAACAAGCAGCAAACGGAGGGTGGGAGAAAAACGGGCAGATGCCACCGCCATATAGCCATCCACTAGCTCCTTTCGCCTTAGCCGCCCTGTGTACTTAACCTCTCCACGAGACCCGTTCCTCGACTACATTCAAAGTGTGTCGCCTTCCCGCCTCTCTGACAGGGCCTAAGCCGCCAGGCCAAAAGGAACAAAGCGCTCTCTTAATCCGCGCCCAATCGAGGAGGTGGCGGTGGCTGCCGCCATAAGTCTGAGAGAAACACGTGCTCGGCGCGTTCAAATGTCTTACAACTTCCTCCAGCGACAGACTTCCCTCCCTCCCTCTCCCCCCCGCCCGGAAAAGCAGCCTTTCCCTCTCACCCCCCTCACCCCCTTTTTTCCCCTCCGGGAGAAGAATTGCAACACACTGAGTCCTATTTCGCCACGCGGGATTGTGGGTGGGGGTGGGGTGGGAAGGGGAAAGCGAGAGAAGGTAAGGGAAGAAAATAAGCGCTCGACATCTGTCCGGCTCTTCCCTCCTCCCACCCCGGAACAATGCATACAAATCACAGCTCCTCTGCCGCCACCACCGCCCCGCCATGCGTTTCCCACCAACTCCTGTGCGAGGGGAGTTAGGATTCCCAGGCGAGCTTCTCCGCCGGGCCCACCCGTTTTTACGTGAACCCGAGGCGGGCGGCAGCCCCCCCCCCACTCTTTAACCCCACCGCCACATCGGCGGCCGCCGCCGGGAGTCCCTGCCCTGCTCCTTCCTTTCCCACCCCACCCCACCGGCGCCTCGTGGCCAATGAATGGCGCCCGGACAATGAGGCGCTGGGAGCCTGTTCCGAGGACGGGCAGAGGCAGGCGAGCACGCGGATGGGGTCCCGCTTTCACACCATGCCTTCGGCCTAGCGTAGCCCGCCGCCGGGAGTCAAGAATGTCTCGCAGGCGGCGGCAGCAGCAGCATTCGCTGCACTCGGACAGGCCGCTGGCTCAAACCGTCCTCTTTGTTTTAAGCCCCGCTTCATATTTTTTTTGGGGGGGCGAAGGGCCGGCTACCCCTGGGGGACCCTTTCCCTCGCGGGTATTTCCAGCCCGCGGCCGTCTCCTCATCCTCCTCCCCGGGAGTTATTTTTTTGGGGGGCTCTCCTTTTTTCATGCCCGACTCCCTCCCACCCTCCCCTTCGCTTGACAATCCCCGGCGGCGGCTGACCTGTGTGGGCGAGCGGCGGGGGTGATGAATGGTGAGCGAAAGAGCTCCGGAGGGGGTGATGGGGGCGCAGTGAAGGAGCTGCCCCTTCTCCGCTCCCTCAGCGTGTCCGGAGAATGTGCAGGAGCCTGCGTAAAATGGCGGCCGCTCGAGCGCTCACGCCGCTGCTGGCACCAGCCAACCCCAGCCCCCTTCCACTCGGCTCAGGCTGGGAGGGGAGAGGCGAGGAGGAGGCGGCGCCGCGCGCGCACGCGCGCGCCTGCTGGCGCAGCCCCAACGCCGGGGTCTCCCGAGCAGCTCCACAAGGGTTATCGCCCCGCCTGCTGCTGGGGTGGGGGGAGATGAGCTCGGAAGCAGGCGACGACCAACCCGACGGCGCATGCGCGAGGCTAGATGCATCCCTCGCGTAGCACGTTGCGTAGGAAGTTCGTCCTCTTATTTTTTTTTTTGACAGGCGCCCGGTGGAGGCTTGGGACCGTTACGGGATTTCCCCCGAGATCCTGAGCACTCCCTGGTTCGAATGAATGGTAATTTTATTCTCAAGCTGCTTCTGTGACAGCCTCATTTGCCGGTGGGAGGGGGTGATGGTGGGGGTGATGACTTTTTGAATGGCTTTGTTGTATTGCTGAGATCGTGAATAAAAATACTAATCACAATAGGTGATGTATAAATATTGGAAAAATTCAACGCTGTAGTTAGGGAAACATCACATCATTTAGAATGCATTCAGATCATTACAGCAGCCTCCGTGACACCAGGATATAATCCCAAATCAAGTACAGATAGTCCTAAAGTTACGACAATTGCACCCAAAATTTATGTTGCTAAGTGAAACATTTGTTAAATGGGTTTACCCAAAGGTGCTTTTTCAAGAGGCAACTAGATTTTCTGGTTTTTCTTTGAAGACGTTTCGCTTCTCATCCAAGAAGCTTCTTCAGCTCTGACTGGATGGTGGAGAATGGAAGGATAGTGGTGGTCCACCATCCAGTCAGAGCTGAAGAAACTTCTTGGATGAGAAGCGAAACGTTTTCAAAGAAAACCCAGAAGCCCTCTTGAAAAAACACCTTTGGGACAACCATGACCTGGATGACTGAGAATCTCCATAGATATTTAAATGGGTTTACCCCATTTTCTTGCCACAATTGTTAAGTGAATCATTGCATTTAAGGTAGTAACATGGTTGTTAAAAGAATCTGGATTCCCCACTGACTTTACTTGTCAGAAGGTCTCAAAAACTGATCACAGGACCTCAGGACACTGCAACAGTAATAAATATGAACCACTTGCCAAGCACCTGAATTTTGATCAGATGACCATGGGGATGCTGCAACGGTCGTGTGAAAAGCGGTTGTAAGTCACTTTTTCAGTGCTGTTGTAACTTTGAACAGTCACTAAATGAAGTGAAGGTTACCTATAATTCACATTATTCTGAATCAGTTAAGCATCAGTTAAGCATTACAGCAGTAATAAAGCACAATGTGAACACAAACTTCTGCAAATTATTGTTAAAAATGGCAGCTTCTTGTGAACATTTGATTATTTACCGTCAAGTTGTTTTCCACTTCTAGTAACCATACAGTTTTCTCCATGATCGATTCCTACCCTGGTCTTTCAGGTCTTCCAAAGATGCAATCATCACCACTTTAACTGAGCCAATGCACCTTGCTGCTTGTCTTCTGCACCCCTTTAAACAAGATGCAGTTACAGTATGTAGGTGATTGCAATAGCTTCCTCTTCTTTGTAACTTTCATTCTGACTTTTTAGTGAAAATAAATGCAAGGCAGCTCACTGCAACATTACAGGATACTATATAATCTATCTCTCCTCTTTGTACACTCTGAAGAGTTATTGTACCAGAACAGTTTTTGAATCAAAGTACAGTAAAACCTCCATAGCTGATGACCTCCATACATTGTCGACCTCCCTAAGTTGATCTAATTGTCCTAGACCGACATACGCTATAGATACACACAATAGAAAGCCAACCTCTCTATATTGACCACCTCTGTAAGTTGTATCTTGACCAACTGGACCTTGACACATGGTATTAATTTACTCTCTATAACTTGACCAGTTGAGTCCAGTCTGCACCAAGGGCAAGAAAAGTAAAATGCAGAATTGGTAGCAATGAATTTCTTTCTTTCAAGAAGGATATCAAAGAATACAATATTTTTTACTTTGATTCGGCAGTTTAACAATGATAATTACGGACTCGTTTCATAATACAAATTGCACAAACATTTAATTTTTTCCATTTTTTTTCCTTTTTCAGGATTGATAAAAAAATAGCCAATGGTAAAATGAAACAAATACATACGCAGACATATGCAAGCCATTTTACTCATTTTACTTTGTGGTAGCCATCACAGCAAATGCTTGGAATAAAGTTCAGGCTGAAATGATACAAAAGTGCTTCAAGAAAGCTGGATTTGTTACAACCCAAGAGCAAGATGTTGCAGCCCACCTCCCATGGAGGGATTTGAGGGAGTAGATTTTGAAGTTTGTTGCAATGGATGACGACATGGCAATCTGCAATGAACCTGACCTAGAAGCAATTTTCCAATCGGTATGCACCGAGGTACAACTTAGTGGAAAACTGCTGGAAGCAACTGATGAAGCAGAAGAATTAAGTGAAGAATTAGGTGAGGAGGACACAGAAATTGCAGGTATTCTGAAAGAAGAGGATGTCAGTCATTTGATAAGGCAAATAGTCATTTCCCCTGGAAAAATGCCCAGGTATTCTGAGTGATATAACCAGCATTCAGAGTGCTTTCTCCACTAACCTTCATAAAAAGAATGAGAGACTAAAATTGACTTTTTTTTTCAGAAAGAATGAACAGACCATGAGAAAACAATACATACGTAAATGTATTGATTTTGTATGATACAGTATTTTATGATGATGTGACATTGGCTTACCTGAACGGTCTTCTCTGTGCGCTGCGGGGAGAGTCCAAGCAATGGGTTAACTTCCTTGGTTGCCATGGGGACTGAGTTAATTAATTAAACACGCCCTCTCTGCTCCACCGCTGTAATGATCCAATTTCAAACGAAGGCGTGTACATCCATCCAAGTCAAAACAAGAATCCAGAAACCAGCGACCCTGGATCAAGAAGCCAGGGTGGGTTTGGACTCTCCCCACAGCGCACAGAGAAGACCGTTCAGGTAAGCCAACGTCACTGTTCCTGTGCGCTGCTAAGGAGAGTCCAAGCAATGGGATATACCCAAGCTTAAGTCTTGTGGGTTGGTTCAAGGGAACAGAAGGCTGGTCCAGGGGAATAGAAGTGGAGCAGACCCTCTGAAGAACTCGCCGCACAAAAGCCGCCTCAGCCAAGGCAAACACATCCAGTTTGTAATGCTTGACAAACGGTGAAGGAGTTGTCCGGGTGGCTGCCCTACAGATTTCCTCAATGGATGCCTGCATGGCCCAGGCCGCTGAAGTGGCTGCGCTACGGGTGGAATGCGCCGTTATCCTACTGGGGACCAGCCTGGACTGGCCCTCATAGGCCCGGGCGATGCAGGCCTTCAGCCATCTGCTGACAGTTTGGGGCGAGACCTTGCAACCCATGGAGGCCGGCTGAAAGGCGACAAACAGCGCCTCGGTTTTTCGGAAAGAAGCTGTCCGGCGAATATAGATCCGTAGAGCCCTCCTGACATCCAATGTATGCCAACGATGTTCCAACAGGTGACTTGGATTGGAACAAAAGTCTGGAAGGATCACCTCCTGTGCCCGATGAAACCAGGAATTGACTTTAGGTAAAAAGGAGGTATCCGGGCGTAGGACGATCCTATCAGGATGAAATTGGCAGAGGGCCAACTCTGAAACTCTCCTGGCTGAGATAATGGTGCCGAGGTGACCAAGAGCCGAGGTGGCGTAGCGGTTAGAGGCAGTACTGCAGGCCACTTTAGCTGACTGTGATCCGCAGGTCAGCGGTTCAAATCTCACCGGCTCAAGGTTGACTCAGCCTTCCATCCTTCCGAGGTAGGTAAAATGAGGACCCAGATTGTTGGGGGCAATATAAATATACATTGCTTACTGTTGTAAACTGCTTAGAGAGTGCTTGCACTGTGAGGTGGTATATAAATCTCACAAATAAATAAATGGTGACCAAAAAGGCCGTCTTTAAAGTCAAGAACCGGAGCGACACTGTCCTCAATGGCTCAAAGGGAGAAGATGTGAGAGCCTGCAGGACCAGCGAGAGATCCCAGGAAGAATATTTATGGACAACCTGGGGTCTCAAATTAGCGGCTCCTTTTAGAAACTCCTTGACGGCAGGATGATAGTACAGGCACCATAGGTTGTTGAGTCGGAGAACCGTCGACAAGGCCGCAACCTGTCGGCGGAGCGTGTTAGGAACCAAACCCTTCTTAAACCCCACCTGTAAGAAGTCCAAAATTTGTGGAATCAACACGGACAGCGGGTCCCGATGGGACTGGGCAGAAAATTGGCAATAAGCCGTCCAGGTTGCCTTGTAGATGCGCTTGATGGAATCACGACAGGAAGTCTGGATGATGCCGATTACCTCATCAGAGAATCTGTCGTCCTGGAGAAGGGCCCCCTCAAGTGCCAGAGGGTCAGACGTAGCCATTGAGGGTCTGGATGAAGAAGAGCTCCCTGGCTGAGGGAGATCCTGCTGTCGGGAATTCTCCAAGGATGAGACAAAGATAGCTCCACCAGGTCCGCAAACCAAGGTCACCGCGGCCAATGGGGTGCGACCAGAAGTAGCTTCCCCCTCTCTTCGAGCATCTTCCGAACCACCCTCGGAATGAGGGGAAGCGGAGGAAAGGCGTACAGGAGACCCAGTGGCCAGGGACAGCGTAGGGCATTGACCCCTTCCGCGCCCTGCGCTGGGAACTGGGAGAAGAACCTTGGCAGTTGGGTGTTGTGTTGCAAATAAATCCACCACCGGTTGACCAAACATTCCGGCCAGAGTTCGAACAGGGCGGGGTCTAAGCGCCACTCCGCTGGATCCATAGTGGAACGGCTGAGCCAGTCCGCTTGCACATTCGAGGCGCCCGAGATGTGTTCCGCCCGAAGGGATTTCACATGCGACTCTGCCCACAGGCCGATCCTCTCTGCTTCTTTCATGAGGCGCCTGGATCTCGTGCCTCCCTGGCAGTTGATGTGGGATCTTGCCGCCACATTGTCCGTCAGGACCAGGACATGGGCGTTGGTCACCAGCTGCTCAAAACGTTGCAGAGCTAAGAACACCGCCTGCAGCTCCAACAGGTTGATGTTGGTGTTGACCAAGTCCGATGGTTTCCAGCGTCCCTGGGTCACCTGGGAGTGGGCATGGGCATCCCACCCAAACAGACTGGCATCCATGGTTACAGTCACCCGGGCGGGCTCCTTAAAAAGACAGCCTTTTTGAGTGGCTGGGGACAACCACCAACGCAGTGAACAGCGGACCGCTTTCGGCACCCACACCAGCGCGGCCGAATGGCTGGTCTTCGCTCGCTGAAAAGGAAGTAGGCTCTATTATAAAGTTCGAGCGTGCAGTCTCGCCCACAGCACCATGTCTATGCATGAAATGAACATCCCCAGCAACCTGGAAAGCAGTTGATGACACACTAGCTCCACCAGCAAAATGATGTTGGCCCAGCAGTCCAGTGACAGGTAAACTTCACAAGTCTCGGTGTTGATTATAGCCCCAAGAGGGAACAGTGAGGTGGTGGGTGTGAGGTGACTCTTCGGAAAGTTTACCAAAAAACCGTGTGCCTGCAAGGTCCAAATAGTGAGCAGGAGGTCCTTGCGTGCGCGACGGGACAAAGGCGACTGTATAATTATATCGTCCAGTTAACATTGTAGATGTAACGGGCGCGCCCAGAGGGACACCGCCACCGCATCCAGGAGCTTGGTGAAAGTTCTGGGCGCTGATGACAGGCCAAATGGCAGGGCGCGATACTGGAAGTGAGAACCTGCGAAACAAAACTTCAAGAACCGTCTGTGTGACTGGTGGATAGACACGTGGAGGTAAGCCTCCTTGAGATCTGTTGATCTGAGCCAATCCCCTTGTCTGATGCAATTCAGGATGGACTTGAGGGATTGCATTTTGAACCGCTTGTACATTACGTACACGTGGAGCTGCTTCAAATTGAGAATGGCTGTCCAATTCCCCGAACCCTTGGGCACCAGGAAAAGGGTTGAATAAAATCCTAGTCTCTATAGCCGAAATGTCGAGGAGGTGGCAGATCTCTGCCTCCATCAGTGCCCTCCTGGTGGCATTGGCTGGAACTGGACACCGGATGAACCGGCTGGGGGTCCAACTGACAAACTCTATCATGAGGCCTAACCGAATCGTCTGGAAGGCCTAGGCATCTGTGGATGTTAGCTCCCATTGGGCCATGAAATGTTGGAGCCTGCCTCCAATGGGAGCCACCTCCCTGGAGTCATTTAGATCTCAGAAAGGCTCGAGACCCGGACCCCCGAAAGGGCCGTCTTGCCTGGGTAAACTGCCTGCCCCTGTCTCTGGGAGCGGACCTATCCTGAGTTCTGTCTGCCCCCTGGAAATACGACCTTTGGAACAGGGGGCCTCCAAAGGAAGATTCAGCCCAAAAGGGCTATCTGCAATAAAATGGAACAGGGCGACGGTCTGCCCACCTATGAACCTGGGGCAGGACCTTCCTTTTGTCCCTGTCTTCTACTAAAATGGAATCTAGGGATTCTCCAAACAATCTTTCTCCCGTAAAGGGAGCAGCCACCAGACGCCATTTACAGCGCAGCTCTGCCTGCCAGTGGCGAAGGCAAACCAAGCGGCGAGATGTAATCCCAGCTGACATTGCCCGGGATGCAAATTTTGCAGAGTTTAACGTCGTATCTGCGGAAAATTCCACCGCTGCCAACAATTTATTCAAATCCTGCCGTAGGCGAAAGTCCTCTAGATTGCATCTCCCTAAGCCACATAATAGAGGTTCTATTAAAGAACGTCACAGCTGTAGCTGCCCTAACCGACCAGGTGGCTGCCTGGTGTGACTTACGCAGCATGTTTTCAATCTTACGGTCATCAGGCTTAAGGCCCTCCGACACATCTGAGGGAAATACAGTTGAGGACACCAGACTGGCAACCGGGGGGGTCCACAGATGGAAGTTATAACAGCTCCTCCACTTCTGGCCCAAAGCCGTAGAACTTGCGTTCCATCGAAGTAGGACCAAGGACAGCAGATGGATGATCCCAGGACCTCTTAATGACATCGACAAACAGCTGAGTAGATGGGATGACATCAGATTCCTGATCAGGTTCCGAGAACAATACACAGCTGGATCACTACCCACCAGGGGATCCGAGGCCTTAGAGGACACACCTATGTTGGCTGTAAGTTTAACCTTGTGTAGGAGCGTTTTAAACAGAGCTGGTTTAAAGAGGCCTGTAAAGACCAGCTGGTCAGGAGTCAGACCATCATCATCTGACAAGTCTTCATAGATGATGCTGCCATCACTTCTAAGAGAAGCGCCACTTATGCCAGAAGAGTGATGTGAATAAGCATCACCAATATTGGACCAAACTTCCTGTAATTGGGCCGGATTGGCCTGGCAAGCTGCCTCTGCTGAACGCCTACAGCAATCCCTTCAGAGTAGGCATTGGCAATCATATCCTGCACATCCGCTGGGAGGCGTTGCCAGCTATCCTCCGCAGGACGGAGCCCTGCTGCAGTAGGGGTGAATGTCGCTGAGGGGGGCACTTGAATGGTAGGAGGCCCTGGAGCCAAACCACCCTGCTTCCCAGACAATTGGGGTTCCCCTTGCACCATGCCTTGTAAGGCTATGGGCCTATCTGGTGACCAATCCCTTTCAGATGCCATTCCTGTATCCACAGCCTGAGATGCCAAGGGGGTCTGAGGAGCCACTTGAGGAAGAGAAAGCAAAGCCTGGGGAGACTGTAATAATAGAGAAGGCAACTTTTGGGATCCCTGCTGCTGGGTCACCTCTGCTTGCTTCTAGGCCTTGGCAAACTGCTTTTCTAAGGCACAGAGCCTCCTTTCTGCATCTTTTAATGCTGCTGCAGATGCCCGTTTTTCAGTGGTTTTGGAGTTTTTTTCCTTAGCAGCCCTATCTTTAGAAGAGGTCTGGCTTTTGGCTGTGGCCTTTTTTAGGGCAAGGTGGAGAGGAGGATTCCTGTCCCTGAACAGATTTTCCAGACATGATTAGATCAAGGAAGTCCAGTATCAGCCACAAATATTCCAAGGACTACACCCCAAGGCTTGGAGGAGTAATGCCCTGAGGCAGGGACTCCTATCAGAAACTGGGTAAGTATGTCAGCAACGCTGTCCCCAGGTCCCTGGAGATAGCACTCACCCCAGGCAATCAGAAGGCAAAGCGGTAGGCGGCTGGAGCAAGCAGGCACAATATCAGCAGCTTCCCAATCAAAAATGCCAACCAAAATGGCGGACAGCAGCTGCGCGGGAGAATTTTCCTCCCAAAATGGCCACCGGCACTAAAAAAAAAGCCAATAACTCACAAGAACAGCCAAACAAAATGGCCACCGGGAGGAAATCTGCCCGGCAACAAGCAGAACTCACAGGCAATGGACGAAATTGACTCCTATGGAATCCAAAATGGCCACCGCAAGCCACAGAGCCGAAGCGAGCTGAGACGATCTTTACCACTCCGTTTAAAAGGGAAAATGCCGATCCTAAAGGTACAAGCCCTTTTTGCCAGAAAGCCAGGAAAAAGGAGAGGACTTGACTCTGCTTGCTGCCGCTTTGCTAGAGTGTAGCCCCTCGAGGCAGTGACTCCGGCTGCCTCAGCTGATAGGCGGTGGCGGTTCTTGCCAGTGTACCAGCTAATCTGCACACACACACGGGCAGCAAATCCAAACTTTTTAAAAGTAGAAGAGTTGAAACTGGATCATCACAGCCTGTGGAGCAGAGAGGGGGTGTTTAATTAATTAACTCAGTCCCCATGGCAACCGAGGAAGTTAACCCATTGCTTGGACTCTCCTTAGCAGTGCACAAGAGAATTTCCTGTTTTCACTATGTGTTTCTGTATGACATTCTCTAATAAAAGTTGTACAATAAAATGAGGCACGTGTATGTATCAATATAGTTGTTCTGTATGCTAATAACCACTGTATACCTTTCCTCAATCCCTTCGGTGGTCAACTTACTGTACTTCAAATCCACTCATTTAAAGAATATGTAAAAGATTTAGGGCAGTGATGGCGAACCTTTTTTTGCTTGGGTGCCAAAAGGGCACGTGTGCCCACACCCATAATGCAATGCCCTCTCCCCCCTGTGCATGTGCACACAACCCTCCCCCGCTGCCCCCCCCCCGCACATGCACTCAGACCTCACTGAAGCCTCCAGACTTCCGATAGGGCCGTTGGGCCGTTTCCCCCCCTCCCCAGGCTTCAGGAAAGCCTCCTGAAGCCTGGGGAGGGCGAAAAACTGACCCAACGGGCCTACCGGAAGTTAATTTCCGAACTTCCGGTAGGCCCATTGGGTCCATTTTTCACCATCCACAGACTCCAGAGGCTTTGCTGAAGCCTGGGGAGGGTGAAAACAGCTTCCCCACACCCTCCAGAACGCCGAAAATCAGCTGGCCATCGCGCACATGCACGTTGGAGCTGACGTAGGGCAACGCCTCTCGTGCCCTCAGATATGGCTACGCGTGCCACCTGTGGCACCCGTGCCATAGGTTCGCCATCACAGATTTAGGGCCTTTTATAGCTGTGCATATTCACAAAGTTCTGACCATTGCAGCATCTCCACAGTTGCATGATCATGGTTTCCAGTGCTCCTGGCCAGCTTCCCACAAGCAAAGTCAATGGGGAAACCAGCAGGAAGCCAGAAATCATTCCTAATGCATTATACTGCAACAATTTTTGAATTAAGGTTGTTAAATCCAAACCAATAGCAATTCGATTTGGGGAAATTTAATGTTTATTCTGGTTACATCACGGCACTACCTGTCTCAAAGGATGGCCCAACAGGTCATGGGTTTGTTATATAAAACTATCAGTCCAACACTATTAAGATACCAGAGGCCAAATATTAGGAAAAATTAGGAAAGCATTAATTGGGGGGAAACTGCATATGCCAGCAGTACATAGCTATCCATCATTTAGACGGAGCTAATAACATTACTAATTTCAACTGTATTTCATTCTAAAACTTGCCATAACATTTAAATACAGAAAGGTGATCTTTTGGGTACAAAGCTGCACACTTTTTCAGGATGCCTAACCCTTTTCCTGGCCAGTTGATCAAAATAAATGTTAAGTTTGGCCTTTCCAGGTAAGATTACGGAGTTCTTTCTGGTAATGGAGAACAAACATAAAGTAACTACTAGAGAAAAATGTATTTATTCCTCCTTTCTCCTTGCAATCTTGCTGAAAATTGCTAGCTTTCTGCTCCCATTAGCTGGAAACGTATAATCTTAAATAGAATTACTATAATCGTGCTTTAAAATTGCTGGGGTCTTGTTCGTGTCTTCCAACAATTACCCCCAATATTAGAAAGCTGAAGTGGGTGTTCATGTGAGGGTCAGACATTTTAATTGATCCCACTTCCAAAAGAATTCAGAAGGAAAGAAAGCATAAATGGTTTTACCAGATTTGTGAAAATTACAAGTTATGGGAAGTTGCAAATTATGTTCAAATGTTTCTGGAACTGAAAAAGCCCAGATTGTATCTTTCAACGCTACCCATAACTGAACCAGCAAACCAGTAAAATGTCAAGTGAAGTTGAAGGTTGTCTTAAGGCTGGAGCAGACTTCTCCAGCACTGCAGGTGAGGAAATGTATGCATGTCATTCATGGACAGTTGCATAAGTGTTACTTTTACACATCAGAGAATGTTAATGTTCTGGCTAGGCAGCGCTCAAACAGCAAAGCACAGAAGTTGGATCAACCAAGCAACACACATCTCCACAGGAGATTGGATTTGCTTTGGAGAGTCTGGAGCCTTCTGCAACCTCCGCTTATGCACAAATCCCTTTGTAATGTAGGTATGTGGCAAGGGCTATGGGCAGTTGTGGGCAACCCTAACCCTTTAGTAAGGACTGTCTTATGCAGAATGAACTATTGATTCATAGTATTGTCTGCACTATAGTGAACTGGAGATGTGTGTGAACTGCCAGTTCTGCTGTGTGACACTTTCCCTTAAAGGAAATTATGGCACCTATGAAGTATTCCGTGGGGTCAAATTGCCTGCCTCCACTTTTAAATGAAACTGTCAAGACTCTTTACAGGACAGTCATCTGCAGATCCTAAAAGTACTGCTACTCATGATTCAGTCTTTGTACTCTATCTTCCAGTTTACCTAACAAAGCTAATTTAATAAATCATTACCATTTTGAGGCACTTGCTGTATCCAGTAATGGAAGACGACAATTCACAACCAAACATGCTCAGAGGCTCAATTCTTTTTAGTTGCAATGGTTGTGTTGCTTTTAGACTGGGGAAATATGGTTTGTTTTGGAATTGAATTTTAAACTCTTACCATGTTTAGAATTTCATACAAGCTTGAGTGAAGGAACCTGGCTGGCCGACAGGTTTCTATTTAACACATTAGCCCAGAAGACTCATCACAATGTCACACATTAGAATATTTATATTCAATATAATTGTGTTGGTCAGATGTGACTGAAAACTTGTAACTTTTTGGCTACATTTTAAAAATGGCCACAGATTGCATATTTTTCATTGTTTGGACAAGTATAGTTAAATTGTGAAGATTACTTACTGGAGCTTAAAACCTTTTTGGTGACACTAAGTCTTCTCCCCTAAGAACTCTTCCAGATTTCCGTAGGACTTCCAAATGCTGTTCTTTTAAATTTAAACATTTAAAATCCACAAAACTCCTTTAAAGGCATAAATAAATCCTAGCAAATGGAATGTTTGAAACATTTATAATTCTCTTCATAAGTCATTCTGTTAAAGAGAATTTTATACATAGGAGCATTACAGTAATACTCCTACCCTTTGGTCTCAAATATTACTAAAAGTAATTATTCTGCTCTTTAAAATGTTTCCATTTATCCACCCTACCACCAAAGTTTCATCAAGAAAAGTCCAATCTGGTGCATTAAATCTTTATTTTTATAACTTATTGCATAGGACCACAATTACAAAACACACATTCTGGTGAATAGAGAGTTGTATATTTTTAACACACTGATTTTCTTCAAATCTTCAAAGATTAGAGGTCATGCATGATGCTAACTTCGGCCAAGCCAACTTCAGATTACGTCCCCCTTCGACTTCAACACTGTTGATAAAAATGGACAAATGCAGGAGACAAAGCATACTAATTTCTTGCTACATGCCTGTGCTCAAAAATCCTAGTGAGGGTCATTTGAGTAAGCACAAATTGCACTATTCAGAATTATCTCACTGCTGTGTTTTGGCAAAAACGTTAATTTAAGAACAAAAACACATCTACAAAAATGTCTATATTCTCTGGTCTGGTGTTGGACATTTGCATACATGGGCATTAACAATATAACATTTGAAGAACTGTAAATTCTCGGCAAAAGTTAACACAAATACAGTGGTTATTCAACTGACATACAAACAGTTGCTTGAAATACTGTTTTCAAGCAATGTTTCTGCTTGTTTAATAGTCTGGATATTTTAGTGTTCATTCATTGGAGTCCTCTTATCAGTCCTGAATCCAGCTAATAGTTTAATTGTGTTGTACATCATCTTACCTTTTTTTTCCCAGCAGACATAATGGCTGTCTTTAGTCCAAGACTGCTCCCATATCACTGTTGAAAAGCAATGATGGAATACTTTACTATACTGAGCAATGCAATGTATTTAAAAAATGGCTTCTCCCCCCCCCCCACAATTCATTCTTTTAGTTCACAATTGGGGTCAATGGGAAAGGACTGCCCAACAAAAAATGCCTATATGATAAAGTACAGCTCCAGTGAGAACTGAATTTTAAAAACTGAATCTTAAATTTGCAGAGGTTGCAAAGATTTATTTCACTTTCATCTAAATTAAGCCTAGTAGTAAATCAGAACATAGTAATCCAAAATATTCTACTCACTTAATGCATGTTAGGAATCAGAAACTCAAGACCCAATGCCAAATGCGTCCCAGCTGCTCTCTGAATTGCATCTAGAAGTCAAAATAGCATCTGTGTAAGAGAATATTCTAGCAGCAATGTTTCTGCATAACAAATTCTAGTTGTATTAATGGCAGCATAACCTCAGAAGCCGGATCCAAATTGGCATTTTTTCATCAAGAAGTCAGGTTCGGGATAGGCTCATCACTGGTTGGGCCATTCCATACTATTTATTTCAGTAAAAACAGTTCACACATACCTTCATCTTAATAGTATCAGGTCTGAAAAGTTATCAGGTCTGAAAAGAGAAAAAGCAAACGTACAATCTTATTCCATACTTTGCATTTCTAGTAGAGGACAAATTATTATAAAGAAGCATTCAAACAAGAACTGGTTCAAAGTTATTACATGGAATTTTAGTACAAATGCAACACTATAATGCCAAGGAAAAAATATTAATTGAATGCAAATTATGGCTTCCAAAGCCAGGCTTGCATTCTTTACATTCTTAAGAGTTCTCCATCCATCAGCAAAATTAATTTTCTGTCTCTATAATCTTCAAATCAACTCCAGAAGGATGAGAAACCCTCAGAATAGATTTGAGAAATTCAATTCCACAAGAGAAATATTATCAATGTAGGCCTAAATGATTCCAACAAGAATGTCATTTCTTCAACAGGAATGTTTCCATTCTTACAAAGTGAAGATTTCTCCAAACAGCAAATGTTACAATTGAAAAGTGTGTGTGTGTGTGTATACACACTCTCTCTCTCTCAGTAGAGGCAGTTTGGTTAAGGTGCTGGCCTAGAAATCAGGGACTGTGATGTATGACTCTGTGATGTATGACTATATAAATTTAATTAAACTTAAACTCTCTCAGGCATAAAAACCAGCTGGGTGACTTTGGGCCTCACACTCTCAGCCCAACACGTTTCAGTGTTGTTGTGGAAAATAGTAGGCAGGAGTATTAAATGTTTGGCACCTTGAATTGAGCTAATTTTTTAAAAGTGGGATTAAAAATTCCTCTACAACAGATTTGCCAAATTTTATACAGGTAGTCCTACCGCCACAATTGAGCCCAATATTGCTAAGTGAAATATTTGTTGAGTTTTGCCCTATTTTATGACCTTTCTTGCTACAGTTGTTAAGTTAGTAATACAGTTGTTAAGTGAATCTGGCTTCCTCATTCACTTTGCTTGTCAGAAGTTGGCAAAAACTGATCACATGACTCCAGGACACTGCAACTGTCATAAATATAAATCAATTGCAAAACATCCAAATTTTGATCACTTGACCATGGGGATGCTGCAACAGTTGTGTGGAAAAGTCATAAATCACTTTTTTCAGTGGCACTGTAACTTCAAATGGTCACTAAATGAACTGTTGTAAGTCAAGGACTACCTGTATAGTAAGGATATTTACAGTGTCAAAAGTATTTCAGTTGGAATTATGTCTATAAGATATATAGTATTTGGTCAAGGATTTATTTTCATCAGTCACACTGATTTCAAATTGAGAATTTACACTAACTATAGAATTTGTTGCCCAGTAGTCTAACTAAAACTATTCATTCATAGGGATATCCTTATCCAGCAAATATTTCATATTACAATATTTTTAAAAAGATAAATGCAAACTCATATAAAGAAAAATAATTGAAGATAGTTAAAACCATGAAAAAATAGAAAAAAGATACAAAATTTGTATATTAATCTTTAAAATTCTCTGAATCAGTTGTGTACTTGAATCCAAAATATTCTAATTTTACACATCCACTAACATGATAAAATGACCCTTGTCGTTCACATCTCCAACATAAATTCAAACTACCATTATAAATTGGACAATGCATATTTAAGTTCTTAATGGCTTGTGAACTCTACAAGAGATAACTTTCCAAATAATATAAGGTAATTTTTGAATGCCTTGGTCTGACCAGATCTACATGCTGAAACGGAGCTAACCAATTATGGAGCATTATGCTCCTTCACATTTTGCCTGCATTTCCTATGAGACAAACCCCTTTTAAATATCCTTTATTTTAAGCTACACAGCTATAATGAGTTTGTTTTATCTTTGTTAACATTTGTTTCAGCATTATATACAGGCAATAGACAGCCAGAAAAGAGAACCAGAAAAAAGCAACTTAATTCTTTCAAGATTTAAATTAGATTTCTCACAAAATATCTAAGTGCTATTATTCTAATGTTTAAAAATGTACACTAAATCTTAGATGTTATTCATTCACAAAACAACCTCCACCACCCACTGCATTTTATATAAATACAGCATTACAAAGGATTGGTTCTAATCCCTTCTTCATGAAACAAATATATTTGCCTACAATCAAATACAGTGCAATACTTAAAACTAACATTCAATTGTGAAACGTACCACGGAGTTCATTGTATGTAACAGCAACACCATCACAGGTTTTAGGCTCATATTTCCTGGAACATAAAAAAATAAATGGTTTTTAAAATCAAATGGCAAATACCCATGTACAGTAATCAAGCTTTGTAAGTGAATCCTAATGTCTGGAGGGCAACAGTGGCTTCCTTTTCATGTTATTCACCTGCATGTGTCTATTAAAACATTTTGAACTATGCAGCACGAAATCACTAATTCAAATGACAACCCGTTACGCACCACGTGGCCTTCAGTAAGCCATGCTTTCAGAACTTCCCTCCAACCCTGGTCCACCAGCAAAAAAATTTAAAGTATTATAAACTAATTGACTACACTTATAGTCGTCTAACCAGATTTTTCCCCTCTCTAGCCGCTAATTTGAGTTGCAGCCGAGCATTGAAACCAAGTCCTTCTAGTTTAAATCATGTACTTTATCATTAAATCACGCCCGTTAATCAGCGATACGTCTCGCTCCCATCAGGCTCAAGTTTGCAATTTCAAAGCATCTCTCTCCCCCGAAGCAATTCCTGCAAAACGTCTGATCTTCACAATTTGCATTTTTCAAGGGCTGCACGGGCATTCTGGCTCCTAACAGCTTCGAATAGCGAGTTTCATCTTTTAATAACACTCAAGCCGCAAGAAGCGCTTGAATTGGGAGGGGCTGGACTGCTCTCTCCTTTTCCCGCCAATAATCGCGCTCCCGTCCAGCACTGCGGGCTTTTGGCACGGAAGGGAAAAAATCTCGTCGGGGGGCGGGGGGGAGGCTTTTCAGTTAAGATTATACTTGAAAGCCTCCCGTTTTCTCCAACCCTTTCTTTTAAAATCTAGCTCCATTGCACGTTATTCGAGGCTCGACCCTCTTTCTGTCTCAGCGCCACCCAAAAACAGAGGTAAAATGCGCCGGATCAGGGACTACCCACAAGAGCGGTCCCTAAAAAGGAGTGCCGACCTCGTGCAAGTTGCCTTATTTATAGCTGCCTTAAATCAACCCGGGGGGGAGAAAGAAAGGGAGGGCGAGCCACGCACAAAATGGCGGCGCCCGTTTTTCTCCTTCCTCCCACCCGCCACAAACTTACCACGCTCCGAACGTACAAGCGAAAGGGCGCGCGAGCCCTCTCAAGGCTTTATATAAGTCTCCAGGCACGAAAGGAAGGCTGGTCACGCCCCACCATTCTCATTGGATACAGGGGAGGAGAGGGGAAGGCTGTTCTGCAAGGGTTAATTCCGCGAGCCCCCCCCCCTCCCCGCCCACTAAACGTAAGAGCTACGAGTGCTATTTTAAATCCCTCGTGATTATTTTTTCTCTCTTTTACCCCGATCGGTGGCCTTTTTGTATTTTATTATTCTCTTTGTGGGAACTTTCTTCTATTGTTTCTCCACATTCACTGAATAAGACCTGGAAAAGAACAGACCGGGGATTTTCCCATTGCCGCCGTTACGAAAAGCGAGCTCGACTGCACGGAATTGCTTTTTAGAAGGGATTAGTGGCCAAAACGGCGTCCTTTAAAGTGAAATCCAAATCATTTGCCATGTTGAACATGATGCAATCTTAATATTGCATCTTAATAATATTGCATCTTAATAATACAATTAAAATCTTGTCATTTTTGTTAATGCGGTAAATATCAATAAACTATCGTTTTTGTATTTTGTATGTCTTTTGTTCTTAGCACGCATACAAATGTAGCTGGGGGTGAGCAGAAGCGGCATAGCACAGGCTTTGTGGGGGGGGGGGAGTCAGCTAGGGCTACGGTGCTGCCGGGGTTCTTCTGAGGCCTCTGGATCGGCGCCCGCAGCTCCAGATGATCAGCGCTGAGTGCTAAGAGCCAGCTGGGCAGCGGATGGCCACAGTGGGGTGGGTGAGACGGCCAGCGACCGACGCTGGAGCCCTGCCACAACCCGAGAGGCCGGCGCGCCCGGTAGAGAAAAGAGGAAGAGGCGGGGAGAGGAGGAGGAGATAGAAAAGGAGGAGGTTTTGGCAGGAAAGGAGGAGAGTGGAGGATAGAGAAGGTGATAATGGTGCGTGAGGTTTCTCTGAGGCAAGCTTGAGGGAGCTAGAGAGAGAGGAGATAAGGATTTACTCAATGTAAATCGTTCTAAACTTCACTGTAAAAAATAAGATTTCTGTAATGGAGTTGTCAAAGTCTGGAATGCCCTATCTGATTCAGTTGTCTCAGCTACAAATTGTCAAGTTTCAGTCACAAATCGACTTCAGTGGACCTCACTTCATACTTAAGTGGTCTGTAGAGGCGGCGTGCATAAGTGCACTAACGGGCCTATCATCCCTGTCATTGTATTTTTATTCTCTTATTCTTGTTCTCGTTTTTGTTTGACAAATTGAAATATAAATAAATAAATAAATAAATAAGGAAGAATAGGTGGAGCTTCTGTGAGGCAAGCCTGAGAGGGGGGGGTGGAATAAGGATATGTTTTCTAACAAATAGGGGAGACTTCTGTGGGGCAAGCCTGAGGGAGATGGAGAAGGCGATAAGATAGGTGAGGATTCTCTGGGGCAAGCCTGAGGGACATAGAGAAGGAGATAGGGATAGGTCAGGCAACTGTGGAGCAAGCCTGAGGGAGATAGAGAAGATGATAAGATAGATGAGGCTTCTGTGGGGCAGCCTGAGGGAGATAGAGAAGGCAATGGGGATAGGTGAGGTTTCTCTGGGGCAAGCCTGAGGGAAATAGAGATAAGGATATGTCTTCCAACAGATAGGTGAGGCTTCTGTGGGGCAAGCCTGAGGGAGATAGAGAGAAGATGATAGGATAAGTGAGGCTTCTGTGGGCCATCAAATTTTGAGCACCATATTTTAGGAAGACTATTGACCAACTAGAGCGTGTCCAGTGAAGAACAGCTAAGAAGAGAGGCTAGAAGAAAAATAATAGTTGGAGGTGTCACGTATGTTTAATCTGAAGAAGAGTAGTCAAGGAAGCTACAGCAACTTATTTCTTCACAGAGCCAGGAATTTGAGATTACTTCCAAATTTCATTCCAACCCATTTATGATTTGTCTATGGAGATTTCTCAATCATCCAGGTCATGGTTGTCCCAAAAGTGCTTTTTCAAGAGTCAACTGGACTTTCTGGTTTTCTTTGAAGACATTTCACTTCTCATCCAAGAAGCTTCTTCAGCTCTGACTGGATGGTGGGGAATGGAAGGATTTATATTCCTTACAGACAACTGATCATTTGAATTTTTTACAGAGCTGCTGAGGCCATTTGGAGGTTTATGTATCCTCAGGGTCACCTGAGTAGTGCAAATGGGTGTGGGGCTTTTGGGGGGGGGAACTGTTGAAAGGACTGTTGTAGGCTGGAGATAGATGATATTGTATCCCTCCCCCTGTTGAGAACGGGCTGTTTAATTTTGACAGATAGCCTCTTTGACCCCTTTTTTAAACCAGCGGTCCTTTCTGTCCAAAATGTGGACCTTACTGTCTTCAAAAGAGTAGCCTTTGTCTTTTAAATACAGATGGACTGCTGAATCTAGTCCTGATGGGTTTGTTCTCCTATGTTGTGCCATGTCTTTTTGAAGTGGTTGTTTTGTTTAGCTAATGTACAGATCTGCACATGAGTCACTGCATTGTACTATATATCTGAAAAGCTCAGGAGGATCTTCAGCCCACACAACATACATGCACACTTTATACACTAAGGCAGAAGCTTGTTCACCCCAAGGATAAAATACCCAGATGCAAACTGAGCAATGTGGTATATGCAGTAAAATGCAGTGAGACACGTGCAGATCTGTTCATTGGTGAGGGGGGGGGGGGAAACAAAGTCCAGTTGCCTCTTGAAAAAGCACTTTTGAGACAGACATTTATGATTTGCATACCTATAATCTGTTGTTGGATGATGTTGGAATACAGTGGTATCTCGGTACTCAACTGCTTCGAAATTTGTCAGATTTGGTATTCAATGCATTTTGTGAAAATGTTGTTCCAGTACTCGTTGTTTGTTTGGTATTCAACATGTTGTGATAGGAAGATTGTTACTGCCATGGAGAACGGACAGGAAGTTGGCCATGCCAGGAAAGTCACTGCAAAAGGAAAAGAGGAATGATCACAGAGGACGGACAGGAAGACGGACAGAATGCAACTCTGAAATAGGATATAATGAAAGATAAAATGGACATGCTGGAAAAAGGGACAGACAGTCCTTCCCAGCCGAAACAAAGGGTCCCCTGGTAAGTCATGTGGTTTGTTTGGCACTCATTGTTTTTAGTACACGTTGCACCTCCTGGAACCAATTAATGACAAGTACCGAGGTACCAGTGTAAATGGGCTAGAGATGAAATGAGAGCAACATCATGAAGTGAGGGAAAGAAATGGTTGCGGTCAAGAATAATTTGCCATGGTTAAATGCAAGTGGAGATATGATTTAAGTACGGTATAATTTTGAGCCAAACTGTAATGTTTAAAATAGATCTAGTCACTAAAAACACACAAATTGCCCCAAACATCACCTATTTTAAAATAGGTTAATATTTAAAGCATTTTAGAAAACACAAATATGTGATTTTAAGCTTATTTGCCTTGCCATGTTATCCAGATGTCTTCTCTGCATTGTTAGTTACAGTATATCCACACATCATATTTAGGTTCAGGTTGTTAGGAAAATAAGCTTATAATATCGTGAGATATAATATTTATCTCTACTTGTTCATTCACATACTGGACAAATAAACCAAACTCTAAAGGCCCTGACTGTTCTTAAGCCCTCCAGCTGTAAAAGGAATGATATAGTAGCTGGGTCTTGTCAAAGCCTCTTTGTCCAAAGAGTTTTGTGTAAACAAACTTGAGACAGCTGGCACAATTCTATATTGTCAAGAGTCCATGTGATAAAGCAGTAGTTATTAGTGAATTGAACCATAATTTTAGCACTTCTACTGCCAATTCCATTACCTGGAAAATTATGCATTATAGGAGGTTATGAAACTTGACTGAGAAGAAATTCTGAATCTGCAAAGCAGTCAAAGATAATTTGAAATCATTTATTGCACATTTAGGTAAGACAGATGCAGAGAGAGGGGGGGAGGGAGATTAATCCTATCAAATTTCTTAATATTTCAACATAAGTGCAACTCTGAAATAGGATATAATGAAAGATAAAATGGACAATTTATATGTTTTTGGATGGTACTTTAAAGATTTAAATCCAAGTAACCACAAATTATGTCTTAATCTACTTAACACTTCCATTTTATGAGGCCAGGCAGATAGGACTGGGCACTAAGATTTTCTTTTGAGCAAAAGGACATTGATTTATTGAAATTTAGCAATAGCAATTTTAGTGCATGTTTCAAGGACAAATGCTAATAGGACTACTTTCCTGAAAGTAAGAAAAAGTGCTGCTCTGCCTCAAAACTACCCTGCCTTTTCCATTAGACGACACTGAGTACTGCTGTGTTGTTCTTTTCATGTCCCTTATACTTTTGGCAATCTCTTAAGTGGGACAATGGGGGTTGGTTCATATGTACACATGACTGCCTGCCCCCTGCCTCTTTTCTTATTTTAAAGAACTATGTTATGAGACTGGAAGCTCAGTGGTCAGGCTTGAGAGCATCATGAAGTCAGCAGAACCCAGATATGTTGTGTGGCCTGGAGGAGAACGGCTAAATATTGTTTGACTCCGGCATGAAAAAAAAAGCCTCTAATTTATTTTGGAACATAGAGTGACGATTGTCAGATCTTCTGTTGCTAAATTGCAATATTAGATTCTAATAAGTATCTAAGGTCAAGTTGTATCTAAGAGTCTAAGACAATTCAGAATAAAGAACTGATTATCCAGATCAGTGGTCCCCAACCTTTTTTGGCATCAGGGACTGGTTTCATGGAAGACAAATTTCCCATGGACTGAGGAGAGGGGGAGGAGTGTGCAACTAGATCCCTCACATGTGCAGTTTACAGTAGGGTTCACACACCCCACTCTCCATTCTCTTTGCATGTAAGAAGCCCCTGTGAGATGCAAAGCTAAAATGACAATATATTGGCATCCTTCCAGTTTTTAACATTTGAATCATGCACCTGTATCTATCATTGTGTTCTGTCACACATACCTGGAGTGGGACAGATAAGTTCTAAACCAGTGGTGGGTTCCTACCGGTGCGGTCCACTCTATAGCACTGGTAGCGGCCCGCTGGTGACGTCACAGTACCGGTGCGGTCGGTTGCCGGTACCTGGGTGCCGCCATTTTAAAAAAAATGTAAAAAAAATGTAAAAAAAATTTTTCTTCTGCGCATGCCCAGAAGCCAAGCTTCCAGCATTGCGCATGCGCTGCCTTCCTACCCCACAGTGAGTCCAAGCAGGGGAGGATGGCTGAGGGAGCGCGTGAGACACTGAAAGAACAGGCGGCAGGAGCTATCTCCATTCCCCTCCCTTCAGCAGTCCAAGAAGCCACGAACGTGCGGTGATGATCCTAGGCATTTTTGCATGTTTGAGGCTTCTCGAGCTGCTGAGGGGAGGGGGAATGGGCGGCAGGACCTATCTCAGTTCCCCTCCCTTCAGCAGTCCGAGAAGCCACACCCACCCAGTCAGATGGCTGGCAAGCCACACCCACAAAATAAGCCACACCCACAGAGTGGTAGTAAAAAAATTAGGAACTCGCCCCTGTTCTAAACCCTACATACGTACAGGCTGCTAAACCTCATGTCGGGTGGAGAGAATAATAGCTGTCCTGAACTTGAAACCTGGAATTGAGTCTTCCTCCAATCAGAAAATTAATCATCCACAAAATCTGCAGAACAGCAGCAATTCAGAAGAAAACTTCAGCTTTCCTGTCATTTCAAATAAAGAGAGCCAAAAAGAAAGTACTTCCATTTCCAAAAGCAGTTAGTATTGAGAAACTAAAGTCCAGAGTCAATCCCAAAATGGTGCAAAACATTTCATGCAGAAGTGCTGCTCATAAAGTACCCTTCTATCTTATGATCTGCATTTGGCTTACCTCTGAGGTTAATTAACCCTTCTCCCTCCCAGTAGCAAGCATAATGTAGCTTTCCACAACTGATTATCCTCTAGATATGTGTATTACAATTTGTCTAGTTCTGTGTCCACATGTCTCACTGACTGAAAATTCTGGAATTTTTAGTGGAACAACAGCTGGGGGAGGGGGACTCTTGGGAAAGCTCCTCTAGTACAGCATAAGATGACATAATTCAGCATAAACATCTGATTGCAAATTTTCATTCACAGAATTTGCATTATTTTGCTCTTTAAAATATTCTGACCATTTAGTTTAATGTCTGGAAGAACTGTTTGAAAGTGATATTAATGTATCTTAGTAGCAGCTGTGAATGGTCACTGAGAATCATACAATATTGAATGGAATTTGTCCAAATGAGCATGTTTAGAATTGGAGTATCTTATCTCATAATAGAGGTTTACTATAGGTGTGGCTTTAGTTTGATATTAGCATACATTTTCATTTTATGACCAGTAGGGGGCAATTAAACACAAGGTATTTATTGTATTTCTCTCCAATACAATAAAAGCTGCTAATTAATTCACTCTATTTCTGTTTGAGAAAGAGGCATTAATCTGTAGTTTTTTGCAGAATGCAAGTTAATCTGTACTACTGAACCTGACTCATGGGACCAGAGAATAAGGCTGTGTAATAACTGGATTTGACAAAAATTGCACCAAGATTAAAGTGACCAGATTTTTTTTTTTTTAAGCGAGACACTGACGGGGGGGCGGGGCCGCCCATTTGAGTTTTGCCCTCTGCGCATGCGCAGAACGCTGCGCATGCGCAGAGGGCAAAAGACCGCCAATGTCGGCGTCCAGGTGGGGGGGGAGGTGGGAGGCCTTTCCTCGCCTCCCGCCTTCCCTTCGGGAGCCGGCAGCGCGTTTCTTTCTTTGCATCCTATTTGCTCTAGTTTTTAACTCTTCGGGGATCTCTCCCCCCTCCTATTTTACTACTCTCCCCTCACCTGCATTATTAGAGGAACTGAGGAAGAGTCGTCCGGAGCTGTTCCAAGGATGAGGAAGAGAGAAAGCCATTGTGCTTCAACCTGAGCGCCTTTGGTGGCCTATCGCCTTCTTATATCGTCGGGCTTTCTAATTTGCATGCCCCAGGTAGCGGTCATTGGCTCCCCGGTCACTGTGGCTGTACCGGGGAGCCTGCGTGCTTCTCATCAATGGAGACGCGCGCGCGGAAGGCACCACGGAGCAGAGGCACCTGGCGAGCGAGCGGGCAGGAGGGCAGGAGACGCGGGCAGGAGCCTGCCGCCGATGCCGCCACTCGCCTCGCTCGCCAGGTGCCTCTGCTCCGTGGTGCCTTCCGCGCGCGCGTCTCCATTGATGACAAGCACGCGGGCTCCCCGGTACAGCCACAGTGATCCTATTTGCTCTAGTTTTTAACTCTTTGGGGAGTTCAATGGAGACGCGCGCGCGGAAGGCACCACGGAGCAGAGGCACCTGGCGAGCGAGCGGGCAGGCGGGCAGGAGACGCAGAGACAGTAAGACGAAACAGAAACTGGGAAAGGAAATCGCCGTCCCTAAGTACACCCCCCCCGCTCTCGAAACGGGAGACTTTTCCCCCTGTGGAGCAGATCCACCAAGCGCAGCAAAGAAATGGAGCCCGGGGAAACCTCTTGGCTGACCCAAGCAGAGTGGGAGGAATGCGATTTCTGGCCAATCAGCACCGTCTTTGTCTTCGCACGAGGAAGAGCGAGCGAACCAATGGGGAAGCAGTGGCGCGGCTCCACCGCCGGTCTTCATTTTGCTGAGAAGTTGCTGATGCAGGGATGGGAATCCGGCCGTGAGCGGCCTTTCGCAATCCCTGGCGGCTCCCCCCTCACGTCATGCTCATCACGCTCTGCTACTCTACCGGGAAAAGTCCCAGGTCGGACGCGCGCCCCGTCCCGTCCGTCATTCCTGCCCCGCCCCCCCCCAACCCCCAGCGCGAGACGCGCGTCCTACCTGGGACTTTTCCCGGTAGCTTCAGTCGCGTTCCTTGCTAATAGCGCCCAGAGCAGAGCAGCCCCTCCCAGAAGATAACGTCTCGCGATCTTCTGGGAGGGGCTGCTCTGCTCTGGACGCTATTAGCAAGGAACGCGACTGGAGCTGCTACCGGGAAAAGTCTCAGGTAGGACGCGCGCCCCGCCCTGCCCCGCCCCTTTTGCCACGGCACACTTAGCATGGCCTCATGGGACAAGTGCAAAGTGGCGCTCCCCCCCCAGGGTTCGCTCTGCCCCGCCCCGCGCCACCCTGTGAATAGAGGGGACTGAATCGGAAGCCTGTCGCTCGGGCGCGCGTCTGGCTGGAGGAAGAAGCGGGGGCTCAAAAATCGGGACTTTTTAAGAGGGCGGGCGGGACGCGGGACAAAGCATTAAAAAGCGGGTCTGTCCCGCCAAAATCGGGACGTCTGGTCACCTTAACCAAGATGCACAACAACAAGCCTATAATGGGATGGAGAAGGCTCATCTTTGACTCAAGTTTGTGAATGCATGCAGAATCTTAATCAATTAATAAGGGCCAATGTGTATCATAAAGAAAGGCTTAATTTATAAAGATTTTCATTACTGACTGTGCTGAGACCAGTAGAGTCTCAATCCCTTTTAAGTAATTTATTTTGTTGGGTTGGAAAGTACAAAAAAGAACACCCAGCTCTAAGAAAGTGAATGGCAACCAAAATTTGCAGGTTGTCTTAAATCTACATCTATGTACACACACACACGCACACACCCCTCATAATGAGAGGTATAAGTAAGGGTACTTGATACACAATATTGTACACCTTTTTGTAGGTGGAGACTATTAAGTTGTATGTTGCAGGCTGAACCTCTAAACACAGGCAAGGCCAGGAAAATTAAACAGTAGTTGTGATTAAATAAGTTTGTGTGAAGCTTCTGTGTGCAACTTTTATTTTCCCCCTTCTGTCACATTAAAAATTATAATTGGGTGATAATTTCAGGAGATGCTCTAAAGCATCTGTTTGCACATTCTTACCATGGTGTTTATAGGCACTTTATCTGCAGTATAATTGATTAATGTCCATTTAATTAATTAAGCTGTTTTTATAAGAGGAATGACATTGTAGAAATTAGTGCATTCCAACAAATTTGAGATAATTTGAGTAAATGCAGTTTCCCTTTAGCCAGAAAGCAATGAAGCACAACCTTTTGCATCCTGCTGCAGTTTTTCTATCTCGCTGATTAGGGTAATGAGAATGGATTTGTATGAAATCTTGCTGCCTGCAAACAAAGTGCTACCACTGCCGATTTCAATTAATCTCAAAAGGAATATCTAAATTCCTTTCTAGATTTTAAATATTCTATATTTAAGTCATCAAGCATAAAATTATAGTCATGTTGAGAAAATGCTTTTATGAAGTATCTGATGTTGGTAATATAATTGAGATTTACTCATTCTGTAAGATTATTGATGAGAGTAACTAGAGGCTGCAGTTCTAAGAATACATACACAAAAACACTATTACACATTTTACACCCTATCGGGCAGACGTTTTCATGGGATGTAGAAAAAAGTTAAAGATGGTGGTTGGGAGTGTGTAAAGCTCAAACTCTTCATATATGTGTTACAACACATATAATAGAAGAGCCAAGCTTTTTTCATATGGTCACAGTCAACATCTTGAATTTTTTTGCACCCACCTGCAGATGCTCCTCAAACTGGAACTTCATCAAGAAATTTTAAAGTTGATGAACAATTTTCATCTCTGAAAATATATAAACTCAACAATACCCCCCAAATTATAAACGTGTGTTTGTGTGTGTGCATGCACACGCATGTGCATGTATATTTTTGAGGAAGGCCAGGTCAAGAAAGAACTCTGCAGGGATTCCTGGACTGCTACTTTATCATTGTAGGGTATATTAGCAGAAACTGGAAACCTATCCTTGTTTCTTCTTCCAGTCTCATCTGATACTAAACAGAGTGAAAGTGGGATTATTTTGAGCTTCTTTCTCACACTTGTTTCAAACTCTGGATTGTGGAATCCCTCTCTTAATGTCTTGCTCTTTTCTTCCCTTCTTAATGGCTCTTTCATACCTTCCTCAAGAGCAACTCTGAATTTCTTTACAGCAGCGGTTCCCCAGCCTTTCTGCCTTTGTGGACCGGCAGCGATAGTGGCGGCTGCACTGGGTGTAGGAGGGGATGGTTTCATTCACAGACCTGCCCCTTACACAAATGGAGCTTCACCCACACACACTTCTGTTTGTGTGGTCTGGTTCCCAACGGATCGTGAACCGATACCGGTCTACAGACTGGGGGTTGGGGATCCTTGCTTTACAGCATGTCTGTAAGTTGATTGACAAAACATACAAAATAAAAAGGATAATAACCTTTAAATTTGACTACCCATATTATGACATTTTCTGATTTAAAAAGGCGAATAATCACCAACCCTGGAAAATCATAACTCTTTCAAATGGCAAATTCTCCAGAGGTTTCCAGATCTGCCTATATCTTCAACCTCCTCTGCTACAGTAAATCATGTAGCACATATACACTATGAAGATATCCATGAGTATCAATGAGAGGTGGGACCTTTGATACAGTATATGTAGTTGTCAAGCAAAACCAATAGTCTGAAGTGATTCTTTAGCTCAGAAGTTATTGTGCTTGTTAAGGTTAATAGCAGTTAGCTGGTATTTCTCATTGCTATGTTTTCTGCTGAACGATTTCCATGAAATGCGAAACTGTGTTCCTAAAGCTAAATTATCCATTTCTTTATAAAGACTCAATTATATAGCTTACAGCAAAATTATTTGACGTCTTGACCTGATTTTTTGCTGTGAGCCTATATGTACAGAAAGAAATGTTTTTTATACTCATTAATACTTCTAATGCTTCCAGGTGTATAGACAACTGCTTAAAATTCAACAGTTGCAGAAACTAAAAGAAATAAATAAATTAGATATGCATCTTCTTATAGTATCCTCCCTCCAATGATAATATGATGAAATCTAGGATTGTGAGGTAACAGAAAGATTGTAATTCTCTTTACATTTCCTGTCCAGGTTATTTTTTTCTCTCCAAGACAATAGCATTTGCTTTAAGATGTGCTCTAAAATTTAGCTCTCATTCTCCATTTACCTTTAATTATAAAGATGGATGACATTGGGCCAAGACTTAATGAAATAACATCATTCCATTAAGCCCATCCATTCCTAATTTAATTTACACTAATAGTAGTGATGTCATTATTTATTCATTTCTTTATTTATTTATGCTTCAATGCTGACCAACTCTAGACTAACTCTGGACAACTCACCATTTTTTAAAAAAGAAACAACTACAACTACAATAAAAGTAGGTTAAAAATACAATAAAGGAAGCAAATGGTAAATCTGGACCACTGATATCAAAACATGTGAACATATGAGAGACACAAACTAACATAGAGTTCCATCCACCAATCCAAGGCTTAGGAGATCTGCCAGTCTTGAAGGCCTATCAGAGCAGCATCAGGGTAGGAATCGGGATAGACCTTATTCCAGAGGGCATGTGCCACAAAGAAGCTGCACTTCCTGGATCCTGAAAGATGTCACTGTTTAATCACGGGAACCTGATGCCTGCCCATTCTATTGGCCAAGCAGACCTAGGGAGATAGGCAACCCCTCAGATGGTCAGGCCCCATGCCATGTGACGCTTTACATAGGTCATAACCAGCACCTTGAATCACACCCAAAACAAAATTTCAATTTGTTAAGTCCATCCTAGTAACATCGACTTCTCTTGTAGAAATACACCAAGAGCAGTTATTTCCCCTTGTTTTCCAGCCTGAAAAATAATTATACTGTATATGTGTAAGATGAAGTAGAGATATGTCACACCAGCAAAGCATGGCTTGGCTCCTTTAGGTTCTTCCTAGCCATGTCTTCTTTGATGAGGGAAGGTTTAAGATGGCTTATTTGCTTTGTTTAGTGGGATTTTATCTATAGTACATATTAGGGCTTAAAGACACAGGTTGAGACCTCTTTTCTGATCTTTAAATGAGTATGTAAGGATTGAGGGTTGAATTTTCTGTTGCAGTCATTCTCTTCTCCTTCATGAGGGGTTTGGTAACTATAGAAAGATATGAATATGGCCTTAAAGATAGTATGCAACAGCCATTACAAAAATATCAGCTTAACACAGAAAGACAATAGCTGATGAGGGAGAAGCTCAAAACTGCCCCACTTTGACTGACTTTAGCATAACACAACAACCACAGTCTTAACTTTTTTGACCCACTCATCTCCACCCTCACTGAATTCCCTTTTTTATACATACTAGAGGCTCTAATTCACAACTATGGTTACAGCTCTTAGGAAAACTGCTTTTCTGTAAAAACTATAGTGCCATGGTATCATCACAGCCTTCAATGGGAATTGATACGCAGGAAGAATAATATTTTGGCCATCAGTTTTCCCTTCATCCTAAGCTCAAATGTTTGGCAAGACAGACAAAAATGTGCATGGTACATGTTGAAATCATAGAGGAAAGAGCTTAGCAATTTCCCCCATTTTTGCAGTGGGAGCAAAGTGATTTTTGTTACTCAAGAACTACAGTAGCTCAGGGTTTTGAATCATGGTTCCTGCATGGAGGAAGCATGGCTCATGTTGTTCTCTGCCTACGAGTCTGAAGTTACGAGAGCGAAGATCACATTACAAAATAACTAGAAACATTGTAGACAGTAATGTTACCTAATAGCTAACATTTCTTCCCAAAAATATTAGCCATTAGGTAACATTAAAGATATGAAAAATAACATGTTCCAAAAAGTAGAGTTTGGCTAATCCACACATGCCCCCCAAAAAATCCAGTTACAAATGAACAAAAACAGAGCAAGTTAGCAGATGCTTGTTGCTAAGGAAACTGTAACAAAAGTATTTTCCTTTTTTTCTCGGAATCAACAGAAGCCCTGTGCAGAATCTGAAACTTACATGATAACTAAAGGAGCCATGGCAAGCCAGGAAGAGAATCACAGATACACCCTTGGGACAGTTGTTTTTTTTGCTGTGCTTTGACTATTCAGATCCTTTTTCTTCTAGCCCTTTTCCCATGGCTGCCTTCTGTCTAGCTGACACATCCAGATATCTGAGATCACTCTTCAAGGAAATCCCACTAAGTGTTACACCCTGTCTGGAAGTACAGCTTCCCCCCCATCGTCTTTATAATCCCCAAAACTGGGAATGATCCCTTGTGAGATGTTCCCCATACCCCCATTCCTTCCGCAGGCTCAGCTGCCTCTTATCTGACATTGCCTAGTCTAAGACTCTTCGTCCTGTTGCCCAAGGTTATTCGCACATACCATTATACATTATCAGTTATGTCCATGTGGCAAGTCACTGCCAGGAGGGAGCCTAACATGTTTTTAGGCTTGTCTGCCATTTCTACACAATTTTATTTGATTTAGGTTGGGTCCCACTTGGCCCCATTTCCCTTACCCCGATTATTTCCAAATTGGAGGACAGATAAGATTTAACAACTGTTCTGCTGCTGTAGTTTCTGTAGTCCAAGAACATATAGGGACAACATTTATTGGACTTATTTTCTCCAGGATGTACTATAAATTCTAAATGAGGCAGGAGAAGGCATATCTAGTAGATAGCATATCAGCAGCTTCAGCTTGGGTTCTCATAAAGTCAGTGTATTAGTCATTCTTACTTTGTGTCTAAAATTTCCTAACTCCATCCAGAGAATAATAAAGGCCTCCTTGATTAAAAAGATATGCATAGCTTTGGTGGAATATTTTCTGATAATAACAGTGTTTAAATTTTTTTTTAAATTGAGAGCTTCAATTAAGCAGGACTTATTGCTGAATAAAACCAAAGAACTTAACTATATCTCCCTGTTGCACACTGCAACATTTGCAAAACAATGAGCAAGTTATAAAACTTTGGGCAAAAGGTTAATTTGTCAGTGTATTTTTTAAACTGGTGTCTGTTTCATTTGTTTAATTATTTAAATTAAGTGCAGGGAACTCCTTGCTCCATGAAAAAAATGTATTTGCTACTTGGGCCTCCTCTGACCTGGTAAAAGAAAAATACTTTATAAGCAGAATACATACTAATATCTTTAATTTTTCAATACAAACACACTAATTGTATACGTTTCACTAAGAGGAGAGGATTCTAATAAAAAGTTGTAATTTCTGGTTAGTTGTGCTTGTGAACATAAATTTTAATAATGAAAACAGACAATATTGAAAAATATGGTATGGCATATTTAGCATTGACTTCAAATGTCTGATTGGTATAAATATGCCTATATACATACTGTATATTCAAAACCTTGACATAATATTCTTCAAAATTATAGTAATACATGAAGAGTTACTGAAATGGTGTTTTCATGGGAAGATTTCTTATACTAGGTTGCATAGAGCGATTCATCTATTGCAGTGTTTCCCAACCTTGGCAACTTGAAGATGTCTGGACTTCAATTCCCAGAATTCCCCAGCCAGCTTTGGGAGTTGAAGTCCAGACATCTTCAAGTTGCCAAGGTTGGGAAACACTGATCTATTGTGATACAGTCAGCAAGAACCATAAGTAAATCTCTAGGGTTTTAGACTCATCTGGAAATGCCAGAGATGTAGCTGGGACATGGACTGTCAAATAATGCTTCTGTGGATCCTATTGAATAAAGGTGAGCTAATATTAATCTTCCATTTAAGAAAAGCCTGTCTTTTTCTATCCATTACCTTGATATGGTAATCCACCTTTGTCTATCGATCATTCATCCCTGCTGCTTAGGTGTCAACATCCACTGCCCATTTTGTTCTTTATTGATAACATAACAATAAACAATAACAATAAACCAGCCAAAGCAATGGTATCACTGGAGCACTGAAAATCTACTCTGCTTCTTTAGCAAGGGCATAGTTGTATATGGGACATCACTTGTATTTCAGCTGGGACATTGAAACAGAACACGGGTGACAATGCAGGAAAGCTGGTGTTCCAATTCATGTTATGTATCAGAGTCGCATGGAATCACTTTATACAAACTAATCCAGCCTTTCTATTTTATATTAAGACACCTTTGATATAAAGGAAATTGCCGTAGGCTCCATGCTGTGAAGCAATTTTTCAGCAGCGTGATTTTTCCTACTTATAGGAACAGATTGTAAGTTTTTATTCGTTATAGATTGCATTTTTATATGTGAAGGGTAGCATGTCCTTGGGAGGCTAAAGTGATTCTAGAGTCTGGAAGTTCATCAGTATTGGGCCACTTCCTAATTTCATTAGTTAATTTCCTATGGAGATTGTAAGTCTACTTAGGAACATATCACTTCAGTCTATGCTACAACTTCACCTGACTTAGTCCTTTTTTAATTAAAAAACTAAACATGAGAACTCCAACATATAGAACATAAGAGGTTAGAACTAATCTAGTCTTTCCCTTGGTATATTATTTTTTTATACAGTATGTATTTAAAAAATCCTCTTGAGAAAACATTCATCTGAGAGTTTCTGCTGTAGTGAAGTGATACAGTCGAACTCTTGCATATTGTCTACAAGTACAAGTACAGAAATGAACACTGAATATTGCAGGGGTGTAGGCAAAGATTTGATACAATGGTGGGAAATCTTGAAATGCTTCACATGGACTTTTAAAGTAATTCTTGCTGAAAACTGATAGTTGTGGTAAGAACTATACCTCAGTTTTTTAAGTACAGTGTATGCTGTTGATACAGCACAAGTCATAAAAATGAAACATATCACGTTATGAATGGCCTTGCCATCTAAATCTTATTGACAGAACAAAGGAGATGGGAGAAGCATATGTCAAGGAAAAGAAGCATAGTAGGCAGAAAGCTTTGTAGAATAGATTAATCCATTTTTTAAAGTCAAGGCTGATAAATATATAGGGAAGAGAGAGAAAGGGAACCAGGACATGCTACTGTAAATGAAAACTCATATTGTTTTTTCCTCTTCCATACTGTGTTCAATCAGGTTTTGTCAAATTGATATCACATGGCTCACTGAATGCATTCAGATATAATTTAAAATACAGAGGAAAAGTATTTCCAGCATTTTCAATTCTCTTTATATCTCCACGTCCCACCCCATGTTGATTATTGGAAAAATTATTAGAGAAGTTCTTGGAAAACTTATTCAACCGGAGCAAATTAAATAATCTTATATTAGAGATAGAGCCTGACACTATTTCAAAGAACATTTTCTCAATAGAAAAATATCAGTGACTAAGAGCCAAAGCTTGTGAGATGGGAAACAATGGTTTTCAAACTAGACAGAACCATAAGTGAATATTGAGCAAATATCTCCTAAGTTCAAGCCCATGCACAGGGCCAAATTTCTGTTGACTAAAAATGGAGGAGAAAAAACTCCCAGAAGTTTAAATAGTGTAGCCAATATATAAGAGTTGATGTCTGTGTTCTTCAATACGCAGATCTTCTTACATACATGTCTTGTCTACAGTGGAGCATTTTGTCTGCCTGACATCCAGGGAAGAAATGGTAGACTGAAGACAGCTCCATGCGCAGAATGAAGAGCCTGTGAATAGACCAGTTCCTAATAATTCCTCTACAGACAAATATAGGATTTGAGATTGCCCACAAGTTCTTCAGACAGCTGCTCCTCACAAGGGGAACAAGAGAATGGTCTCCTGCTGGCTTAAAGCTCTGGAAGATGACCACCAAACTGTAGTCAGCACCTTTGAAAGGACCCTGAATTTGCATTTTCTAATCACTTTTGGAAATTGCTTGTTAATGGCTATTTAGATTGACACATTTTACAGCACCAGATGTAATGGAATTACATTGATGATGAGGAAAGATGTTGCCTAAGAAAAAGTCAGACAAAAAGGGGAGGAGTCTGCAACTGAGTAATGGGCAAAGAAAGAAACTTAGAAAGGACCTGCTATAACTAATCAGATGGTAAAAAGAGACAGTGGGAGATTTGTTCTTTAAGACTTACAAGATTCTGTTAATGTAGACTTATAAGGTAGAATTAACTCATCTTGTTGCTTCCTGCCTTATCCACTTGGGAGGCTGACACTGGGTAAGTTTCCTTTAATCCTTTGTGAAAAGTTTTAATTACAGTTAAATTTACATACCATTCAAAAGAGATAATAAAAAACTAAGGAGGAAACATAAGGACCAAAACACATCCTCTTCAGCAACCAACACCCAGAAAAGTAGAGATTGACACTAGACAAACAATCAAGCAAAAAACAACATCTTAATGAAGGAACTATCAAACCATCCCCACTAAAATGGCAGGACAAGCTATTGTATATAAATGGATAAAATTCCACACTTTTAGTATTGATGATGTTACTTAATCAGATAATAAAATGTCTGCAAATAAACAACCAAGCTCAGAGAGCACCAAGGACCCCAGAGAATACTTAAATTATTCCTGTTACTCCGCAAAAGAAGGATCTTTTAGAAGTATTCAAGTAGCCAGAAAAAAATGGCTCTTTTTAAAAAACAAAATGGGGCTCTACCAATTTGCTAGTCCTCTGGAATGTATTTAAGGCATTTTTAATGGATTTGCTGTTACACTCACTGAAAAAGTATATTTTGCTTTTGCTAGAAACTCACAGAAGCATCACATCAAATATTTATAGTAGCTAAAGTTAAATTGGGGCTACCATATTCAGAGCAATTTCAATATTCTTTGAAATGCAATAAACAAGTTGTTAAGAATCAGAAGTGAGTGCTGGAATGTTATAGACTGAGGGACAGAAATGTCAGAAACAATGAAATTTTAAATCTGAAATGTAGGCAATCATTGTCACTTGGGTAGAGAGACAAAATCTATTACTTAATGTGGTTACAATTTTTATATCAAGTTGTATAAATTGGAGGCATTTGTAACTGAACAGCAAATTATTAACTTCTTAGGAAATACTGACTGGAAGAGATCTCAGGAAGATTTTAAAAAACTCGGCACAAGCACTAAGATTACAAGAAATTACGGTACAAAAATAATACAATCTATGAAACTGGAGATAGCCCTTGGACCCAATGGTTTTTTCAGTTGAATGGTACAGAACTTGGTATTAGCATCTGTATTGTTAAGAGATTTGTAATCGATCAATGATTTAATACAGTATATTAAATATTCTTAATACTTTTCTTCCAATCTGAGCGATCAGTTAGCTGAGAAATCTAAAGAGGTTCTTTTTAATTCACCGCCTTTTAATGAAAGCACATATTCATTAAAAGCACATATTCAATTAAAAGACATAACATAATTACCCATTTTTATAAGAGGAATCAGTACAAAATTTGAAAGTATTAAGGAATTTGCCAGGATGTGCTCCCTGACTGACCATACAACCTGAAATGTAATTTTATAAAAGTTTATAAAATGTACTAAAGAAACATTGACGTTTGGTCCAAAGAATGTGATAGCAATTCATTCTGACAAGGATACCAGCCATGAATGGCAAAAACATTGGAGCCATTCCTGTTCTTGATACCAGACAAGAAATAACCAAACTCCACTGCAGTATTCATCTGTGAATTCTGTGTACAGGTAATCCTCAGTTAATGACAACTCATTCAGCAATTGTTTGAAGTTATGATGGTGCTGAACGAGTGGTACTTACAATTGATTCTGGAAGTTCCAGCCATCTCAGCACTTGCAGTCATGTGATCTAGGCACTTGGCAACCTGCTCCCACTTGTAATTGTTGCAGCATCCCACAGATACAAGAAAAGTGAATGTGGAATCTGACAGGGAAGGTCTCAAATCACTCTAAGTTTCCCACACCTAGCAGCAGCCATCCCCACCCTGCCATACTCATGCCATACCGCACCAGCCTCCTGCACAATCCCACCCAGGATTGCTGTTGCTAAGCAATGTGATCACATCACATTACACTTTTATGACCGCATAGCTTAGCGATGGGAACTCTACTCCCAATTACCATCATTGACAAAGACTACCTGCAGTGAAGTTTTAGAATTTGATCATGTGACATCTGTGGCTGCCTCCATTGTTAACTATCTCCATTGCAGTGGACTACAACACAAAACATTTCAAACATGTCTTCAAGAAGCAGAATATAATGGCTTAATTTCTCACACGGAAATAAGATGGCTGAGTCGAGGATGCATATTTTAGAATTTCATTACTATAAAAGACGGAGTAACAAAATTTATGGCAAATGAACTGAGAAAATTCAAAGACCTCGAAGATGAAGAATGGAACTATGACTTTTCTTTTGTGATGTCTCAACTCATATAAATGATGTGAATCTGCAGCTTCAAAGAAAATACTGTATCAATTAATCTTTAAAATGTATGATTCAATAAAAGCATTTAAAATGAGATTGTATTTTTTTTCAAAGGATATTGAAAAGAGCCTTTGAAAAGGATCTTTCCTACAGCATATTCTGAATGCAAGCTCACTGAGGTAAGAAAAAATATGAACAGCATGTTAGTCTTCTAACTTATTTTATTTCTGTATTTATTAAATTTTTATGTTACCCAGCTCCCTATAAGATGATTGGGTGACTAATTGAAGAATTCAGTGAAAAGGTTCTTTTGACCGAAGAAGAAAAGATTCAATTAAATATGATTGAAAATCCATTTGCGGTAAATCCAGAAGAAATCATCAGATTTACAATAGAAATAATCATCTTGTAATGTTGACAAACTTATAAATTAAAATTTAAGGAAATCCATTTGATTTCTTTTTACAAATGTTTAGAGGAAGTAAAAAATTTAAAAGCTTATCAAAACTGCTCAGAAAACGGGTTTTTTTGGAATTTCATTTATATGAGAACAAATGTATTTACGTATTTGAGAACATGAATAAAAATAGAGTTGTTTCATCACTAATGAACATTTGCAAAACATTTTACAATATATAAACATCTAATTTAACTTGACAGTACAAAAATGTATTGTTGGAAAATATTTGCAGCATATCACTTTGATATATCCACCGGAGATTTGCCGACCCTGTTAGTTTTTCGCCCTGGTTGTTCCTTCAGACTTTGGAGCCAGGAAGTTAGGTGAGTTCTGCTGGTGATGTTTTGGGTTTTTTTTTTGTGATTTTGTTGTTGCTGTTGTTTTTAACCTTAAGCATCACAAATTCCATTTTCTTGTTGTGGCTTTAATCTTCATCGGCCATCCAGAGTCACTGTTTTGAAGTGGGCAGCTATACAAATAATAATAATAAAAAGCAAACAAACCCTGCCTATTAGGACACCATTAAGCTATCTGCAGTGGCACCCTCATAATCCTGATGTCAGAGATTTTTTTCTAACCTTTTTAAAGCAATGTAAGATGGTGGCCATCATCCTATCAAATTCAGTGTCCCAGCCAGCATCATAAGTGGCAAGTAATTTTGCAAATTTATTCATTTTATTTATTAATTCTAAAAGACACATAAAGCTGCCCATATTGTAACCAAAATCCCGAGGGGCTCACCAAACAGTACAATCAAACCCTACCACCACCAACAAACAATATAAAAGCTCAATAAAAGCTCAATAAAAACTCATGTCACCCTGGGGCAACCCTCTCTCACACATCCAGACATTGGACTATCATTAAGGACTTAACATGCTTGAAATCCTTGGGCCAGGAATAACAGAGGAACAGAGGTTTTTGGCAGATTATTATTATTTCGGGCAATATGAGACTGTTTCGTCCTTATACATTACAAAACACCTGTACTTATCCAGCCACCACTTGTAATTTTGGGCTTAAACAATTTAGAACTACGCCGCCTTAGGTCTGACCTAAGTGTGGCACATAAAATTATCTGCTACAATGTCCTACTACTCAATGACTACTTCAGTTTCAACTGCAACAATACACAAGCACACAATAGATACAAACTTAAGGTAAACCGCTCCAAACTCGATTGCAGAAAATACAACTTCAGCAACAGAGTGGTCAGTGCCTGGAATACCTACCAGACTTTGTGGTTTCTTCCCCAAATCCCCAAAACTTTAACCTTAGACTGTCTACTGTTGACCTCACCCCATTCCTAAGAGATCTGTAAGGGGCATGCATAAGCGCACCAACGTGCCTACCGTCCCTGTCCTAATGTTCCCATGTACTCTAAACCATCTCATGTATACATGTTTATACTTTTACTGTAATCTTATATATGCTTGACTAAATAAATAAATAAAAAATAAACAATTGTGTAATTCATAGCTCCAGAATGACCAAAAGTTCTGTCAAAGCAAAATTTGCAAAAGTAATAAATCACTAGGACATTATTAATAGTAATGCCATAGGTTCAACAGGCTGCAAATCTACCAAAAGAAGGAGCTCAAGGATAATTTTATACTTTGTTTTATTTTAATATTTGTATACATTTTATTACCTTTTTTTAACAATGTGAGCCACCCAGGGTTACATACTTAAGATATATGTGTAAGATATAAATTAAATATATAAATAACAAGAAAGATGTTGCCCAAATGGATTTACAGCACTGAACTTTTTGCTTAATTACTCAACTAAGGGGTGTCAGGCCTTTAAAAACCATCTAATATTTTTCCCAGCTAAATTCATAATGAAAATTTCACATTACTTCCAAGTTCAGCTTAAAAAGACAAAACAATATTATAGCAGCAAGATAGTTAATAGCCTAAAAACAGAGGTAGAAACCTGAAATCTTTAAGATGTTTCCGAATTGCAATTCACAGCATTTCTCACTCTTGACAATATTGGAAGGTGCTGCTGAAAACAACATCGGGAGAGCCACAATGTTCATTCCAGCCTAGAAACCTCTGTTGAGTTGGAAATAAGAATGAAAATACAGTAGTAGGGCAATGAAATCTGACCTTTTTTCCTATGGAAGATAATATTTCCGATGGCCCCTTTAAACACTTGTTTTTTTGTTTTGTTTTTTAAAATAATCTTTATTGAATTTTTACAATAAGAAAAAATACACAAACAGCACACAACAACACACAAATGAAACACACGAAACACAAACGAGTACACATATTTACACACAACAACACAGAATAGTCCAATGCTTTAACAGCGTTATTAAAATATTCGTTTTGTATCAAAGTCTATATATACATTTTAAGTATGTTCCATGTCGTAGGTATCAGTGGTTATCATCCATAGGTTAGTTTATTTAATTACAACTTGTAAAAGAAAATAATTATAGATATATCTCAATTCATCTGCCAAATTTTTAATTTTGGGTTTTGATTGATCCAATTATATACCTTATTCCATAATTGGTAGAAATCCGTGTCATCTTTTCCATGTATCTGCATTGTTAATTTGCACATTTCTGCGCACTCCAGTATTTTTCTGATGACCATTGAGGCAATGGGGGATGTAAACACTTGTATACCTACACTGTAGCTTTTAATGATGGGTATCTAGGAACAGGTTTAGAAGGGGCGTGCAACATTCATTCATCAACATAAGCTAGCACGGCAATCTCTCACTAGCCATTATTTTTTCCATGGGATGATTTCTTGCAGATATCAACTGCACTCACTAATTTTATTTATTTTTTTAATATAACTTTTTTTAATTTTCCAAAACTAACTACTCAAATGCAGAACTATGATAAGAGGAAAGAAAAGTAAGTAAAAGTAAGTTAAAAAAAGAAAAGCAAGGAAAAGAAGAACTAAAAGTATAACATGGAAAAAAAGATATAAGAAGAAAGGTACAGAAAAAGAATAACTTCCAAATTTCTTCAATACAGGTACAGATATTTAAGAAAACAACTCTTACTTTAAATTTAAACAAAATTAAAGGCCTAACTTATAAAACATATAGAATAAATCAGATTCTTTTTAAAACCTTTTTAAATGAGCATAATACTTTTTTTCAAGAAGCCCAGTGGAGTAAAAGCAGATGACATATTTTAGTTTTATCTGCCAGATAAATAGAATTATGATTGCTATTAATAATTCATTAAGTGAAATCTTATGGCAATAATAAGTTCTGCTCATTTAGATAAGTAATTGAAAATATGTCTAAAGCTTGAAAGTTAAACTTTGATTTGATTGTAGGCCATGCTGTTCTGCTATCGTATCTTTCAATATACTGAAGAACTGGAGTAGCTATCAACTATACATGCTCATTTTACATCATAAAATGATCTTTAGAAGCATTATGATTATTATTATTATTTGCGATAATGATCTGTACACTATAGTGAAGACACCAGCAGGAAGAAAACAAATTTGGATCATAGTTGTATCAGTAGGGCAGAGAAAGCTTCTAATTACTGAAAATATAATTCATGCTTAGTGAATTCTATGTAGCCCACAGAAACCTAAACCAATTCAATCACTACTCTACTCAATCAAATTAATGTACTATTTTGAGAGCACCAATCTATTAGATTTAATTATTTGTAATTGTTTTAAAAAGCATCCTGTGTGGAAAAGTGTTTTTTTTTTACTAGAGCAAACTCATAAACTCATGCGAGATTCAGAAATTAGTTCCTGAAACTAAATAGAGAGATTAGAAGGAAGGATACTAATTTTTCCTCCTCCTCCTCCTCCTCCTCTTCCTCCTCCTCCACCACCACCACCACCACCACCACCACCACCACCATTTTAATTTATAGAGAATTTTTCTGAAGTAAAGCAGAACACAGCAAATATTAAAAATAGAAAATATAAGAAAACACTAAATTTAATAAAAACTGGGTCAGAAAGAGAATATGTCAAATGGAAGACTTGCCAAACTCCCAAAACTCATTGTGCAATTATTTAACAGTCTCCAAAACATAAAGATACAAAGGCTAACTGGGAGGCACAAAGATCAAGGTACCATGACTGAGAAAAATTTTATTGATAAAAAGCAGACCAAAGCAGTGCCACCTGAATTAAACCTTATGGGCAGAGAGGATAATTCCTTGGTTTATATTTGTAACCTAAGCCTTGTAAAATTTTAAAGGGAAGATAATCATCTGAGTCAGAGGTGGGTTCCTGCCTCTGATTGCCGGTGCGGTTAATAGCTGTTGTTCGGCGCAGAGCCGAAGACGCTGCTGCCGTTCGCGGAGCGGGAGCTTTCCCCGGGCGCTTTCCCCGCCCGCATGGATGCCGCCAATTGCGTTCTTTTGCCCTCTGCGCATGCGGAACGCTTTGCGCATGCGCAGAGGGCAAAAGAACGCAATTGGCGGCATCCATGCGGGCGGGGAAAGCGCTCGGGGAAAGCTCCCGCTCCGCGAACGGCAGCAGCGTCTTCGGCTCTGCGCCTAACTCAGCTATTAACCACACCGGCAGGATCCCACCTTTGATCTGAGTTGGCTAAAATTTGAAACCATATTGAAATAATGTGGATTAAGTAACTGCAAAATGTCAAGCTCCAAATAGAAGGACAACATATTAAGTCAGCACAAGGACCAGTAAGTTGGGCTTAGCCTGGGAAGACTCAAATTGAATTTCTCCTTCAGCTGTGAAGTTTATACGATGAATTTGGGCCTATCACAGTTTTTAATCTAATGTATCATACTAGACTGTTTTGCAGGAAAAGAGATAAGATTAATGTATACAGCAAGCTGGGCTCTTGAAAAAAAAAGCATGATAAAATAAATATATAATTGCTGACAACTTTCACTAATCTTATCACAGCATTTTTGCTTCCCTGGAAATTCTTTACATGTTTCTCCCCATACAGGAATCTCCAAGAGTGCTTCAAATGTTGTAAGGCAGGATCTATGCAGGATCCTTTTCTGTGTGATGGACACTCCAGTAAATAGTTCCTCCCCCCCTAAAAAAATATCAATCATTATTTTGTTTGCAAATTTCAATAAACATGTGCAATGTTCTTAGGGAGCATAGGACGCATACCTGGAGATTGTAGAGAGTTAAGAGGTAAGATGTTTGGTTTCAATGGACAAATAGGACAGAAGTATTGTGTTTCTTTTAAATCAAATGTTATGTGCCTAAATTCACAGCATTGCTCCATTCCTGTAGAGCAGGGTGTCCAAACTCAAGGCCTGGGGGCCGGATTCGGCCCACGGGGTGCTTAGATCTGGCCCGCGGGGCCGCCCTGGAAACAGCAAAGGACTGGCCCACGGTGTCTCTGCCAGCAGAAATGGAGCTCGGGAGGGCCACCATTTCACTGGCAGAGGGTTGCAGGAGGCCGTCCCCGACAGAGTGATTTTGAGCTGGCCACGGCCACCCTGGCCATGCCCCCCCTGACCCCCCAAAGTCAAACACAACCATGATGCGGCCCTCAATGAAATCGAGTTTGACACCCCTGCTGTGGAGTTTCCTTCTGAAAAGAAATCTCCCATTTCTTGCTTCCCTTTGCTGGATTCAGACATTACTGTAACTACTTCCCTCACGTGCATTTTTAAAAAATAATAAATAATTGTCAGCTCTACCAGATAAACCAGACAGGAAACCAGACAAGATGGGCCAGTTCTATTTTATTGTATGGTTATATTAACAGAATTTTACACTGTCTGAAAGAACAAACTTCCTGCTGCCACTTGTAACTGCTTGATCCATTATGGAAAATCCTTCCTAAGTTTCTTTCTCTGATTGTGAAGCCACTGGGGGTTTCTCCGTCTTTCGTCTGATTGTACCCTAGGCAGTTCACTCCTCTCCTTGTCTCCCAAGGTCATCTACACATTTCTTTACAATAAGGACAATAAGGACAAGTGCTGCAAAAGCACAGACAATCACATGTGGAAGATATTATCCAAAATTCCTCTAAAATGTAGTGAATGAGGCAAATGGATGGTTGATAAAATATACATTTGGAAGCATAGCAAAATTAATCTCGTTTTAGCGAGAAGATGGTAATTCAAATGCCAGGTCTTACCATTTCTACTAAGCATATGGAGTAAATCTCCTAATTGTGGTAAATGACAAATAATATCCTTCATACTTTGAATTGAAAGCCTTCTTTCATATATATTTTCCACATGTCAGGATTTCAGGACTCCTAATCTCTGGATTTTAACAGAGATTTCAGTGAATAGGAACCATTCATTGCGGTGAGGTACATCAGTGGTGTGTTCTTTTATGTTAATGTGCAGGTAGATTGATAAGGCTTAGAATGACAGAAAAATCACTCTGTGTTTATCCAAGAAAGAATTCATTAAGAACACTCTTCACTGCAACAATAAAATGTTGACCAATTAGCATCAACGATCATTAACAGATGGCCGGATAGTAGGGAGGGAACTGCAGTAGAAATTAAAAAGACGAGAACAATATTCTAATTATTTCAGCTTTTACAAAAGCAGCTAATGAAAGGGCAGTCTTGTATATTTTACTGGCACAAAACAAGCCATATCTTCTTTTCCCTTTCCACTCACCCAAGCCTGTCTAAAGGGCTGTCAGCTGTAGCGTGTTCACACTTACAGGTTGTCCACATTTAGCGACTGCCTCATACAGGAACTCTTCAAAGTTACAACAGTGACTTTATAACCAATCCTCTCATTTACTACCTTTGCAGGTCTGTAAAGCAAAGGAAAGTTGATCGTAAGTACAGTCACGGTTTCACTTAGCTTCTACTTTGCTTAATAACTAAATTGCCAGTCCCAACTGGAGTCATTAAACAAGGGCTAACTGTATTCTCAGTTGCTCCAGATGGAAAGACTAGAACTAATGGGATAGAATTTTAAGGCATAGATAGAGGTTGGACATTAGGAAGAACTAGGATTAAGAAGAACTAGGATGAGTCAGTTTGATGTAGTGGTTGAGATGTTGGGCTAGAAACCAGGAGACTGTGAGTTCTGGTCCTGCCTTAGGTATAAAAACTGGCTGGGTGACCTTGGACCAGTCACTCTCTCTTAGCTGAACCCACCTCACAGGATTGTTGTTGTGGGAAAAATAGGAGGGAGTATTATGCCATACAGTCAAGACTTGTCAATCAGTGGAATAGGTTACCTCATGGAGTGCTTTCTTACTCTTCACTGGAGATTATTCAAACACGGTGGATAGTCATCTTGCAGGAATAGTGGAGTGAACCTGCATTGTGCATGGAGTTAGATTTGATGACCTATTAGGTACTTCCAACTCTGTGAATCTGTGATGTTTCTGATTAGAATTCAGTCAGTCTCAGTTTCCTTTCAATCAGAATAGAGCTGGAAGGGAAGTTTTTATTTTATTTTAAAGATGTTGGGCCCATTTCCTGAATAAGTTTGCAAATGTCAAGCAAGCAGTCGCTGACAATTAACAAGCTAGACAATGATTTTTTAAGCCTCCAAGAAAAGCAGATATATCAGAAGTCATCAAGGCTATAAATGCATGTGCTAAAATTAAGGACTAAAGTCTATTGGAACAGTCTATTAAATTGCTTTTATTTGGATGTGCCTGTTTCCTATTCCACTGAAATCTGCTTTAAAATACAGAGGCTTTATTAATAGAGATTAGGGGTTCTGCGAACCTGATATGCGGAAATTACAAATGAAAGAACAGATTTGTTTTTCTTTTTATGACCCTATAATCCCTTTATTCAGGGTAGAGTCAGGGCAACTGAATGGAGCTGCACGTTTACTGGCCAGATGCCCTTCCTGATGTTTATGTGGAGTTTGCAGCAGATATTTTCTCTTTGCACCCTGAGAGAGAAACATTTGTCGCTGCCTAGGATTGAACTCTCAACCTCCTGAGTGGGAGGCGAGAGTCTTCACGTCTAGGCCACCATGCCACTCAAATGGAAAAAAAACAGATATTATATGTTGAAAATGGCAGTAGATATTCTGAAGAACAGCATGACAAATGAATGGTCAAGGGACTTGGCTATCAATCATGTTGAAGTAGGATTAGCCTAATATCAGAGACCAAGAAACTCATGTGCTTCATTAGGGGCATTGACCTGGTTGAGAGAGCTCTGTAAAATATATTAATTGTTGTCACTTAGTTGTTTTTTTTAAAGTGGGATATAGATTGCTGCAACAAGGAAGAATATAGGATGCAATCTTATGCATTTTTGTGGAGGGATACCCCATTGGCTATAAGTATGCTTAGGCTTGCACTGTAAGAAAGTGAAACTTTTTTTATAAGTGCAATCCTCTCCTTGTAAGATACTTCTCCCAGCAAATTTGAACCAGCAAACCAAACAATAATGCAAAGAGCCAAAATAACTTATCTCGTCACTTAACAAATTGGCATGATTTAATCAAGATCATATAATGGATCCATCACAGAAATGGAAGGCACAGATTTGGGAATTAAGTCTAATTCCTTGCTCAGTACGTATTGCTCAGTATAAGAAGCCAAATTAGCATCTTTAAAGGTGACCATCCAACCTCTGTCTGAACATGTCTAGTGAAAGAAGAGCTCATTACATCTTTGGGTAATTGGTTTCGGTGTCAGGCTGGTCTTTTTGTAAGGAAGTTGTTTTAAATCCATTACTCTGATTCTGAGCTCTGCAATGTTATAAAACAGATCTCTATCTCCTGTGTAATAATCCTTTAGGTATTTGAAGAGTCCTGTCATGTCTGCCTTCTTTCTTCTTTTCTCAAGTCTGTATATTTCCAATTCTCTCAACTTCTCGTCACAAATCACAATTTTAATTATGAACTCGTGCCTGCTGCACCATCCATTCTTTGAAACATTTTTAAGTTATTTAACAGGCTTTTGAATCTTGGATCTTCACAATGAAACTACAATTAATAACCAATCATTGTCAGATAAATAGCCACCTTTGCTTTTCAGCTTGTGTACCGTGTTCTTGTCCTCAAAAGTCACTGTGAAATGGATGCCTCAACAGTTGGAAGGGAAGGAAGACAGGGGTCCCTCCCAATAGCTGTTTGCCAATGTTCTTTGGCTGTGTCTGCTGGATATGTTCAGTGTATTAGCAATATCAAATTCATTTAGGTTTATATACTGCCCCATAGTGCTTTACAGCACTCTCTGATTGGTTTACAATGCAAAACATTGCATATTGCCCCCAACAATCTGGCTCCTCATTTTATCAACCTTGGAAGAAGGCTTGACACCTGAGTCAACCTTGTTCCTCATTAGGATCGAGTTAGGCAGAGTGGGCAGAGTTAGCCTGCAATACTGCACTTAACCACTGTGCCATCAGGGCTGAGGTATTCCTTCATTTTCATGAAGCTGTTCAATAAGTATGTACTGGTATATTCTTCCTTGTCTGTTTCTGGACCCAGGTAATCAATAGACAGAGAAACCCAACCCCCAACTTGGCTCTGCTTCCGAAGGCTAAAAAGACAACTTACCGGTGGAGTCTGGTTCTGTTCCAGCAAAGCCCAGAAACCTTCTTCAAGCTGTAATAAACTCCATCCATTGAAAGGTCACATTGGCAGGGCTCAATCCTATAAGTCAGTGTCATTTTTGCAGAATATAAAACTACTTTAGAGCCATCTGCTCAGATTTGTAGTTGCCAGAATTAATTTGTTATAAGTAGTCTTACCACTTTAATCAGATTTACCTATGCATGACAATTAGCATCCCAAGAGACCTGTAGATACACTATTCATAAATTAAGCAATAAGTTGAGAAATACACAAATATAAAAAGAGCAACATGTCCAACAATAATTAGAGGTAGTCAACACTGCTGTAATTCTCTTCAAACAGTTAAATGTCACTGAAGGATCACTTACAGAAGAAATTAATGAATTATTTTTCTTAGAACCGCTGGGAAATGAGAAATGGAATTAACATATGGCAGATTTGCAATAATAATCATACTTTTGAAGCCAGTTTAGGGTAGTGGTTAAGGCACCAAACTAGAAGTCAGGAGTGTCACGCAGTGATTATTGCCTGTTATATGTATATGCAGGGAGAAGCATCCCTATCTAATATAATGATTTATTCCTGAGCACGTGATTGATATGTTCTTGTACGCATGTGCACATTCCTTTCTCCGTTCATTCCTTTTGTTCCTAGCTTCTGTCGAAGCAAGACCTATTTTTTATATCAGCAATGTAGATTAATGAGGATTTATTGTTTTGTACCGAAATAAATATTTTTACTTAGACTTTTAAACTGCGGTTTCATTTCTAATGTCTGATGTCCGGGAAAAGATCCATTTCTCCTTTGTGAGATAAACTTCGCCTCTCGTCAAGGAGCCTGTGAGTTCTAGTCCCAGTCTTTCTCTCTCAGCATTAGGAAGGAGTTAGTAATGGCAATCGATTAACTTTGCCAAGAAAACTGAAGGGATTACTCAAGACAGTGACCAGGAGTCAAGAGTCAAGACCGAATCAAAGGCACCAAAAATATGTAAATGAACAGATCTTACAATTAATCAAAATCTGTACATGACCCAGGGAATTGTCAATGAAAAAAATAAGTCCCTTTTTGCACACTTGTTTGCACTGCCTTCTCAAAATTTTCTTGTCGCTCAAATTGTTTCCCACATGCAATGGCACGCATAGAAGTCGTGATTCCAGCAGGATACACTTCTTAATATTCAGGAACGTTGAGAGCTAATGTGGTGTAGAAGTCAATATGTTGATCTAGGATCAAAGAAACCCAGGTTCAGGCCACTTTCAGCCATGGAAAATCAAATCAAAACATAAGCTGTCATAATCATTTCCTCTCAGTCCAGTCTACCTCACAGTGTGGTCAATAAAATGAAGGGAATGCCTCACCTAAGCCATCTTGAGCTGGAGGGAGGGAGAAAATGAGAGAGAGAGATCTGGCAAAAAACCATGCCAGCCAACAACTGAACCAATAGCTTATCATTTACTGCTGATAGGAAGTGAAGCAAACACCTTATTACTTTAGCACAGATAAAATTGGGCCTAAAATTGAATGTGAACCTCCATATTTGAGACAATTTCACATCTTAGGTCTCCCCCATGTATGTATGGTTTTATATGTTTTTTAAAATTCTTTTTAAAACTGTTTTAAATTATTATATTGTTTAGTTGTTCTTTAAATGTTGTACGTCACCCTGAGTCCCCAGGGAGTAGGGCGGCATATAAACTAAAATAAATAAACAAAAATAAATAAATAAACAATTAAATAAATAAATAAATAAATAAATAAATAAATAAATAAATAAATAAATAAATAAATAAATAAATAAATAAATATTGATTCATAAAGGCAGGAGTTGATGGAAGTAATGCAAGTATTCTCAAATATCTTTAACATTGAGATTTCAGCTTTGCATTTCTACGGATTTCCTTGAAATATTGAGCAAATTTAGAAGTGGTGATTGGTCTGTCCATGCCGGAATTCATTTTTTAAAAATTTATTTTTATTGATATTTCATGTTTCTGAATCACTCATCTCCCTTTAAGAGGGACTCATTACCTGCTATTGTATTCCAAATAAAGTTGACAAAACAAGAAAGACGTAATAATGCTGATATCTTTCTCTAACATATATATGATATCCAGGGGTGGGTTCTAACTTACCTTGCTGCTGGTTCGTGTCCTCCCACACTGCATGGCTGCGCCACATGCGCGCGCACGCACATGCGCGATGCCGAAAAATTTAAAAAAAATTTTTTTTTAAAAAAAGCTGAAAACAAGATGGCAACCACATGCACAGTGCCGGAAACTCGGCTTCTGCACATGCTCAGAAGAAAATAAAATAAAAATAAATAAATAAAATAAAAATAAATTTTTAAAAAAGATGGCGGCGCTCACAGACCATCCCCGACCAAACCGGTTCCATAACGTCATCGTGACATCACCAGTGGGTCACTACTGGTCCAGGCAAACCGGTCCGAACCCACCTCTGATGATACCTGCATTCTTTGGAGATATTAAGAGGAAATTAAGGGAAGATGACAATTTCTATAGACTGGATTTACTATCCTCTGCCTATTGTTTCCTACTGAATTAATAAATTCTGGGCAATTTTCAGGTATCTCTCAGTATCAGTTTTTAACAGCAATAATTTAACTATTGTAGGAAGGATTTTTAAAGGCAGTGCATGGCATGACTGCTTTGTTGCATCAAGAAAATAGCAGAAAAGAAGATATATCTGAAATAGTACAGGCTAGCAAACTAAGAAGAATAAAATTGAAAAGCAGATTTTTAGCACTTTATGAAAAAAAATCCTTTTGAAAGGATGTTTTTTTTCAACTTCAAAAAGTTAGGAAACTTTATCTGGGCTGCAAGAAGATACTAAATCATTGCTGCCATCTAGTAATTTTCTGGAGTTTTGCAAGCCAGATCTGGTAGTCCCAGAAAACGGATTCTAAGTACTGGTTTCAAATCTATTTTTTTTTCTCCTGATCTGCGCCATAAAATATATTAAAAGTCAGGGCAGAATGGAAGATTGTTAGTAATGCTCCGTTGTAAATGTTTCTTTGAAAAGCTCCCAGTGATTTGTTTAAGTGGCTGGGTACATCAATGAATCCACTATGGAGAAACCTAAAAAGCTAAGTTGAAGACGGCTAATTCTGTTGTCACTAAGAAGCAACGCAGACTTGATGGCACTCATTCAATCAATTAATCAATGATCTGTGGTTTTATTAACCATAGCTTATTGTGTAATCTATAATTGGCTCTGTTTGCACAATGAGTGCACCATAATATAACTTGCTTGGCTTTGGACTTAGCATGGCACTGAATTAAGTCAATATTTTGTGGGAGTAAATTGGAACAGAATGGCTAGTTCATTAGTTATTTTTCCATACAGAGTTGCTGAAAGCACACATTAAGTTATTAATTATTAATAAGACATTATCATAAGATGAATATATGTTTAAAAAGTTTATATGTCCTATGTAGATAGATTAACTATAAAACTTCCTCTTTTTTTAATCCCTCCAGAGCCCTATACTAAACCAAAACAAAAGTGGGGTTTTTTTGTGGCATGATATGTTAAAATTTGGCGTTGGAATGCTCAGATTGCATGCAGTGTAAATGTGCTCTTTGGCTTTCAGAGCAAAATACATTTCCTAGGACTTTTTTCAGGTCAAACTAAGCACTTTGCAGTGTGACAAAAGCACTTACTAATCTCTCTCCATTTGGAGTGGATGAATCTGAAATATGCTTAAGGCTGATTGAATAGAGCTCACAGGACTAAGAGGAGTTGTTTCCTTTTCCCTTTTTCTTTTATGATGAATAAACCAAGAATGCTTTCTGGATCAATTTCTTATTTGAATCCTTATTTGAATTTGTATTTGACATCAGACGGGCCTGTAATTAAAACATGGTACCCACCAGCGGTGAGTTGCTCCCAGTTCGGCCCAGTTCTGTGAACCGGTAGCGGTGGCTCCACCCACTTGCCCAGGATGCTTCTGTGCATGCGCAGAAGCATCGCACGCATGTGCGAGCGTGCATGTGAACCGGTAGCAATGCCATTTAGAACCCACTACTGGTACCCACCACATACAAGGCTGAGAAATAAGTAATATGACATCTCTAACAATATATGGGAGGAAGAAAAATATGCAAGATTTAATCCTTGGAGTTGTTACAAATAGAGGACCTGTGTTCTGACCTAGGCTTCCTGATTAAATAAGACGGCACAAACGACGTCTCACAAGCCTCTTTTATTTGTAATCGCTGCTAATTATTTTCATTAGCAGTCGTAATAAGTCCAAACAAAGTAAAAAAAGTCTGACTAAAGTCTTTCAGGGAAAAGCAGACAACACACATGAACCTTGCTCTTCTTTGGCAAACTGCCAAGGACCAATTTGCAGGAAAAACTTGGCAAGTCCAAACAGAAACAAAATTGGTCTTGAGTTGCAATGACGAGATCTAGAGATGAACTGAATTGCTTCCTGCAACGAACCCTTTTGTGTTCTCCACTTATATAGCCTATGGGAGGGGCCAATAATCCCCAAGCCTTACTCCCGAGTAGTCCTTCTCCTCTGGAACTGTTCTTGCCTTCTGGCAGCTCTGCACATGCGCGCATTGAGAACAGGCTCCTCTTGTTTCTCTGCCTCGCTCATGTCAGCCTCTGGAGGTTTTGGAGACGGGACAGACCTCCCCAATGACCCTGGCTGGATTCCTGCCTCTGGCACTGAGCCTTCTCCAGATTCCAGGCCTGGCCCAGGTTCCTCCCCATCCTCCTCACTGTCCGACTCTGCTTCACAGGACGCTGGCGGACCACAACAACCTGACTGCTTATCTTCTTTATTATTTGGGCTTTCTGTATCTGCAATAAAAGCAGCATCTCTCCTAGCAGTGATCTGGACTCTTCAGTGCTAACTACAGAATATAAACATGAGTTTCTAGATCAAAGTTTATTACTCATTTGTTGATCTCAAAGTGAGCATTTTGGAATAGCAACATTGAGCAACACATCACTGCAGTCATGACATCAAAATGTTTCAGGCAACATCCAAAGAGCTCATTGTTCATTGATAAGGTAACTGTAATTACAGTTATAAGGTAACTTTTAAGAACTTGCATTAAGTCTTACTTAGTGGCGATACGGGCGGCAAAATGTTCTCATTTTTCCGCCCTTATTGCGTCTGCCGACTCCCGCCCAGCCGCCCTGTTTAGGGTAACATGCTCCCTTCTTGCAAAGGAGGGGGGCGAAGAGCCCTTGCAGGGCAGAGCTGAGGAATTTTCTCAGTTTCTGGTGGACAAAGTCACTCAGATTCGGACAGACCTGGACTCCATTTGGACAGGGCAGGCCGAGATGACAGGGGCGAATCTTAGTCCTGTTATATGGGAGGAGTTTGAACCTATCACTCCTGAGGATGTGGACAAGGCCATAGGAGCGATGAGCGCCTCCACTTGTTTATTGGACACGTGTCCCTCCTGGCTGGTTTCGGCTAGCAGGGAGGTGACACTCGGCTGACTCCAGGCTGTTGTGATCGCATCTTTGAGAGAGGGGTCCATCCCGCAACCCTTAAAAGCTGCGGTGGTGAGGCCCCTCCTCAAGAAGCCTTCCCTGGACCCAGCAGATTTAAAGAACTTCCGTCCAGTCTCCAACTTACCCTTCCTGGGTAAAGTTGTTGAGAAAGTGGTGTCGCTTCAACTCCTGCGGTTATTGGAGGATACTGATTATCTGGATCCCTTTCAATCGGGCTTCAGGCGCGGCTACAGTACAGAGACTGCTTTGGTCGCTCTGATGGATGATCTCTGGCGAGCCCGAGATGGAGGTCATTCCTCCATCTTGGTGTTACTTGACCTCTCAACGGCTTTCGATACCATCGACCATGGTATCCTTCTGCGTCGTCTTGGGGAGATGGGAGTGGGGGGCACCGTTCTTCGGTGGTTCACCTCCTTTCTCTCCGACAGGACGCAGTCGGTGTTGACAGGAGGGCAGAGGTCGGCCCCTAGGCCCCTGGTTTGCGGGGTGCCACAGGGCTCGGTCCTCTCACCCATCCTGTTTAACATTTACATGAAACCGCTGGGTGAGATCATCCGACGACACGGGGTGAGGTATCAACAATATGCTGACGATACCCAGTTGTACATCTCCACTCCGTGTCAGTTCAGTGAAGCAGTTAATGTAATGTGCCGCTGCCTGGATGATGTGAGGGTCTGGATGGGAGTGAATAGACTCAGGCTCAACCCAGACAAGACCGAGTGGCTCTGGATACTGCCCCCCCAAGGACTATGTCGACTGTCCCTCCTTGGTTCTTGGGGGAGAAAAATTGACTCCCTCAGAACAGGTTCGCAATTTGGGTGTTCTCCTAGATCCACAGCTTAAATTGGAGCAACATCTTTCAGCTGTGGCTAGGGGGACCTTTGCACAGATCTGCCTTGTGCACCAATTGCGACCCTACTTGGAGAGGGAGGCTTTGCTCACAGTCACTCATGCCCTTGTCACCTCACGGCTCGACTACTGTAACACGCTCTACATGGGGCTACCCTCGAAGAGCATCCGGAGACTACAATTGGTACAGAATGCAGCTGCGCGAGCTGTGGTGGGTGTACCAAGATACACCCACGTAACACCTATCCTCCGCCAGCTGCATTGGCTACCCATCAGTCTCCAGTCGCAATTCAAGGTGTTGGTTTTGACCTTTAAAGCCCTACATGGCTCAGGGCCAGGTTACCTTCGGGACCACATCCTGCCACATTCCTCCCTACGACCAGTTAGGTCCCACAGAGAGGGCCTCCTCCGGGTCCCGTCTGCCAAACAATGTCGGCTGGCGGGCCCACAGGGGAGGGCTTTCTCTGTGGGAGCCCCATCTCTCTGGAACCAACTCCCGCCAGAGATCCGGACTATCCCCACCCTACTGGCCTTCCGCAAGGCAGTAAAAACATGGCTCTTCCGGCAGGCGGGGTGAAGAGACAACTCCCCCATGTATGAATGGTTTTTAAATTGTAATACGATGTTTTTAGATGCTATTTTAATGTGTAGTTCTAATCTCTGTTGTAAGCCGCCCTGAGTCCTACGGGATTGGGCGGCCTATAAGAACTCTTATAAATAAATAAATAAATAAATAAATAAATAAATAAATAAATAAATAAATAAATAAATAAATAAATAAATAAATAAATAAATAAATAAATAAATAAATAAATAAATAAATAAATAAATAAATAAATAAATAAATAAACAAACAAACAAACAAACAAACAAATAAATAACCACCTGCATCATCAACCTCTCTTCCTCAGGTACACCCCACTCTATGCATCTGATGAAGTGAGCTCCTTGCTTTTGAAAATTTCTGACCAGACTCCTCCTAGCAGATCTTGTTGACTCCTTAATGAAGCTGCAACAATTGAGGGCTACACTTAACATTTTGGGGTAGGGGGAGAGCTGCAGTGGGAAAGGCAATAACGTATGTGACAGGGGTGGGTTGCCTATTTACTGATACCAATACTGGTGCGCTGCGCGCGCATCTCCACATTTTGTGCGCATGGCCGCTCACTATGCGCACGCGCCCTCTCGCACGATTTCAGTGAGATTTTGCTTCTGCGCATGCGCGGAAGCAAAATCTCACCAAAATCTTGCAAGGGATGCGCGTGCATGATTTTGGTGAGATTTTGCTTCTGCGCATGCGCGGAAGCAAAATCTCGCCAAAATCTTGCACGCACGTCCCCTCGCAAGATTTTGGCGAGATTTTGCTTCCGTGCATGCACAGAAGCAAAAAAGCCAAAAAATTCTTTTTAAAAGATGGCAACGTGCGCGACTGTCCGGTGAAGACGGTACCGGAGCAGTTGCGTGCAAATTGCATAATCGGCGGGTCCCTACCGGAGCTGCCACACCGGTAGGAACCCACCCCTGGTATGTGAACTGTTTCTCATGTAAGTGAAGACAATGCTAATTGGGAGAGGTTCTAAATGCAAGAAAACTGGGGAATTCTTATCATTTTCAACTATGTTGAATCTATGTTAAAGCTTATACTACATTTTTTCATGTGTTTCCTACTTTAAAGTATTGGGAAATCATGTAGTTGAATTCCTGTAATTGTGACTAAAGGGAGACCAGAGACTAAGTGAGACTTCAGGTTTAGGACAATGCATGAACTCAGTCTGATTGTGGCCGAATAATGGTTTACTCGTATACAAACTGTTGAGTTTCAGGTTTGCATATTTCATTCCTCATCCCTCTGTCTAAAAAGAGGAAGCATATTAAAGATTCTAAGAATAATGTGGAACCAACCAGAGTTTGTGAATATGTGAAATCATAGCTTGCAAAAAAAAATAATCCGCAAATTAGCTGACCAAACCAGAAGGTATTTTAGGAGGAGAGCCATGCTTGTCTGTGGCAGCCATGTGGTAGCTCAAAATCAGGAGGGGTCTAGTAGCACCTTCTGAGACCAACACATTTTATTAAAAGCATAAACGTTTCTGAATTATACAGCAGCCTATTTCATTAGATGTCTGGAGTAGTTAAACTGATGTAGGATTTAACTTGGAGCCGATTAGGTTTCTAATGTACAGGGAGTCTTCGACTTATGGATACAAATTCTGTTGCTAAGCAAAATAATTGTTCAGTAAATTTTGCCCCATTTTACAATCTTTCTTGTCACAGTTGTTAAGTGAATAAACTGCAGTTGTTAAGTTAGTAACATGGTTGTTTAGTGAATCTGGCTTCCCCATTGACTTTGCTTGTCAGAAGGGTCTCAAAAGGTGATCACATGACTCAGGACACTGCAACAGTCATAAAATATGAGTCAGTTGCCAAGCACCTGAATTTTGATCACAGGATCATGGGGATGTTCATAAGTGTGAAAATGGTCATAACTTACTTTTTATAGTGCCGTTGTAACTTCAAATGGTCACTACATAAACTGTTGTAAGTCAAGGATTACCTGTACTGCTAATTGATGAGATACTTGTCATCTGTCTCACCTGAATTGGTTATCTACATACAGTAACCACCAGGAATGGGTTCTAAATTAGTTTGCTACCGGTTCGCGCATGCACAAAAGCGTCCCGGGTGGGTGGGCGGAGCCTCCCGCCGCTGCCGCTACCGTTTCTAAGAACCGGTCCGAACCGGGAGCAACCCACCGCTGGTAAGCACCCTCTATTTCATCCCAAGGGTTTCAATTTTCAGAGACGTGTTAAAGTAGAAAATGATATTAAATGCAATCCACAAAAGTATTTAAAAAATTATTGGACTGGATTCAAAACTTTGTAGACATAAAATCTGTTTCTTTCTTTGTGGTTATATCTCTTATTGACTTACTCCCACACCACTTCTCCAAGCTCTCTCAAGCAGTTCAAACCTGATTTATTATCACTCTCGCTTCTGCCAACCTTGAAATACAGATAATGATCATGAATCTGTCAATGTTCCCTCTCTTCAGACAACCACGAAGAAAGAAGAAAAATGTCATTTAATCAAGGCCACACTCCCCCAGTGTCTACCCTCGGTTCTGTGATCAGTCTGAAAATAGCAAATCTCTCTTACCTGCTTTCATTCTAAAAAGGAAATAAAACAAACAACTACTGGACTTAGTTATGATGGCGGGAAGCTATCTGAGGGAAAGCCATTTGTAAACGTCGCAACTTTGCCACCAATTTTATACTAAATTTAAGAAAAAAACATTTTGGTCAGGGAGGGAGAAAATCAAGAGGTTTCTTGATTCCTAACTGGAAAACAGATCGCCTACAAGCTCTGCAGCGATGCAAAGAAAGCACCAAGTTCACTTTGATTTCAGATGAGACACAACACAGCAAGCGTGTTCGGGAGTCAGTTCTGAACTGGCAACCATTTATTTGTCTATCTTCTTTTCAACTCACATGCTTCAGTGAGCCAGCCTGGCAGTAGGAAAGGTAACTTTCTAAAAATCCCCCCAAACAGAAGCCAACTGGTCCTGGCAAGAAAATTGGCTAGCATCTGAATTAAAGCAAAGGTAGGTGAGTAAAGGAGAGGATTCTTGCTAACAGGATGCAGATTTGGAAATGCTTGGGTGCAGTTTAATTATCTCTGGTTGAGCTTTGTTTCTGAACAGAAACGAGAAACACATTGTGCTCAGGGGCGGGTTGCTCACTTACTGATACCAGTGCGCTGCGCGCGCATCTCCATGTTTTGTGCGCGCGCGCGCCCGCTATGCATGCGTGCCCCCTCACACGATATTGCTTCTGCACATGCGTGGAAGCAAAATCTCGCCGAAATCTCACACACACGCGCGTCTCCTCGTGAGATTTCAGTGAGATTTTGCTTCCATGCATGCGCAGAAGCAAAAAAGCCCAAAAATTCTTTTAAAACGATGGTGATGCGCGCGATGGACCGGCGAAGACAGCACCGGAGCGGTCGCGTGCAAATTATGCAATCGGCCGCTCCCTACCGGAGCTACGGACCGGACCGCACCGGTAGGAACCCACCACTGATTGTGCTGAAGAACACTCATAATGCTTATTGCGGGTATGCCCTCCAACATTAAAATTATCCACTAGAAACCCAACACCCCTGTACTGTATACAGTCTCAGTCAACTACTGTTGCATCATCATCATCATCATCATAAGAGGGGAAAATTGCAGGCAGAAAGTGCACTAGACAGTTTCCACTCCCACCCCCATCTCATATTGATGACAAGAAGATTGATGTTTTCTCAGTGCCAGGTGAATACAGGGAGTCCTTAATTTATCACAATTTCCAATGCTGAGCAAGGTGGCTGTTAAATAAGGTGCACCTGATGTTATGATCTTTTTTTGCCATGGTTATTAAGCAAAGCATTGTGGTTGTTAAATGAATCATGCAGTTTTTTTAGGAAATCCGGCTTCTGTCATTGACTTTGCTTGTCAGAAGCAGGCTGGGAAGGTCGCAGATGAGGATCACATGATCCTGGGATGGTACAACCATTGTAAATACATGCTGGTGGCCAAGCAGCCCAATTTTGTGATTGTGGGCATGCTGCTGTGGTTGTAAGTGCAAGGACTGGTCGTAAGTCACTTTTTTCCACTGCTACATTATAACTTTCAATATCAACTAAACTAATAGTCGTACATCGAAGACTACCTGTACTCTCCCCAGCTTTTTCTCCCATACTTACAGGCATTTCTATAACTCCTTTTTACCTCTGCTGCCAGAATTTTATTTGCTTCCTGCTTCAGTGCTTTTAATATATTTTACTTTTAGATTATGCGTGCTCTGGAAATCTTTCACTGAACCGCAGTCTATAAGAAATCTGCCTGATTGATTTTAAAAAAATTAAATAAACTAAGTAACTGTTCACCAAACAGAGGAGTAACAGTTCCATGAGAAGCCCTGAGCAAAGACTGAATGAGGTTTGTTCTGGGAGAATATCAATAAGGACAATTTTATGCATGTTATTTTTGATTGCTCTTTTTTTCCCTCAACAGGCTGTATTGCTCTGCTCAAGAGCTCTTTGAACTTTCTCCCTTAAATTCATTGCCATATAAATGCATTCTTCAAGTAATTCATGAAATAGAATAGAATAGAATAGAATTCTTTATTGGCCAAGTGTGATTGGACACACAAGGAATTTGTCTTTGGTGCATATGCTCTCAGTGTACATAAAAGAAAAGATACATTTGTCAAGAATCATGAGGTACAACACTTAATGATTGTCATAGGTACAAATAAGCAATCTGGAAACAATATTAATATAAATCGTAAGGATACAAGCAACAAGTTACAGTCATACAGTCATAAGTAGGAGGAGATGGGTGATAGGAACAATGAGAAGACTAATAGTAATAGTAATGCAGTGAATAGTGAATAGTTTGACAGTGGTGAGGGAATTATTTGTTTAGCAGAGTGATGGCGTTCGGGAAATGACATAATAGTCACAGAAAAAGGAAGCTTTTATCTATTTTTTATTTATTTTAGGAATAAGAAGCTCTGGCAGAAAAAGAACCTCATTTCTCCTGATTTTCTTTTCAGAATATGGTGCCAAACTGATTGTTTTTCCTATCAGTGGATAAAATTTGTCAAAAATGATTTGAGTAAACAGGATAGGCAGGACTTTCGGGCTTTACGGACCAATGATACATGCAGTGTCTCATCTAAATAAGGTCTTGGGAAGTCTAGAAAAGAGGGAAAATCTTTAGACTTTATGACCTTCAACCCTTTTTATCTGCACCCAAAATAATTTAGTGCCAAATCTCTGGTTTGTGGCAGCATGCTGACTCTTGAGGAGAAAGGGGATTAAAGTATGAATGTGAAACCTCTGCAAGGTTTAGATGCACCTACTATTAAGAAAAAAATTCAGAACTTCTTCTCAAAGTAAAAAAAAAAAAGCATTGGCCTCACACCTATCAGTAACATTGCTATGATTCCCCTGAGGACCTTGGAATAAGGTGGCACAGTGCCTCAGCGGTTAAGACGCTGGGCTTGTTGGCTGGAAAGCCAACAGCCCAGGTTCAAGACCCAAGCGGTGTTCAATAGGGTGAGCGCCCTTTACTTGCCCCAGCTCCTGCCAGCCTAGCAGCTTGAAAGCATGTCAATGCAAGCAGACAAACTGCTTCAGTGTGGAAGTAATAGCAAGCCATGACATCATGCTGGCCACATGAGCGTGGAAACATCTTCAGACAGTGCTGGCTCAATGGCCTTGAAATAGAGATGAGCCCTATTGTCGGCAACAGCTAGTCCTTGGAATATGAAAAAACAAAGAAACAACCATAAATATGTGCCTACCCCTGTTTTAACTTTTGGACAGATTTCCCCAATGTGGGTCCCTTCTAGTCTTTAGAAGCATAACCATGGATAACGTGAGCCATAAGTTTAAAATGAGAGCTAGTTTGGTACGGTGGTTAGGACATCAAGCTAGAAACTGGGAGACACGAATTCTAGTTTTTCCTTAGGCACAAACCAGCTGGGTGATCTTGGGCCAGCCACTTTCTGTCAGCCCTAGGTGTCAACCCTGAAGCTGACCTGGCCATAGCCATCTTGGGGCTTCAGTGCTGCCACACTGGAGCTGAGGGATAGGGAGGGGGGATTTGAGATAGCTGGGATTGTGTAGTCAAAATAAAATACTTTCTCTTGGGAACCAAGGACGTTTTCACACCTGGCTGGGGGAAGGAGGAGTGATGTCACCAGACTAGCAGATGCTGCATTGATTGGGCCATGTGACTGATTTGTTTATGATTGAGAGAAAAGCTTTCACTTTTAATTAGGTGAATATCGAGGGACCCTTTAGAGTCGGTTTTCACCAGATATGTGCCAATATGATATTTCCAATAAGTTATTCTTTGAGGAATCTACTTGCCTCAGCGTTTTGCGTGCTATGGGTCTATTACTTGGAACCCTGACATTAGGAAGGAAGCGATGGCAAGCCACTTCTGAAAAATCTTGCCAAGAAATCTGCAGGGATTTGCCCAGGCAGCCTCTGAGAATTGGACACAATTGAAGAAAGAAAGAAAGAAAGAAAGAAAGAAAAGAAAGAAAGAAAGAAAGAAAGAAAGAAAGAAAGAAAGAAAGAAAGAAAGAAAGAAAGAAAGAAAGAAAGGTGAAAACATCTAAGTTGCAACATGGCTGATAGATTTGGAACTCTGTTGTTCCTTTTGCTGTGAGGCTCTGAATGTCTGACTCTAAATCCTTGCCAGAAAGTGCCACTAAAGGCAGAATATTTCTGAATGACTGTCAGAAAACATAAAGTTGGAAAGGATTTCCATTTTTATGCTTTGTTTATAGCTACCTGATTAGCTTCTGTCAGAAACTAAATGCTGGACTTGATGGCTGTTTAATCTTAGGCAGTAAGGTTATCTATATACCACACATGATAATATACTGTGCCCTTCCCCTTCCAAAACCGTTTGTGTATCTATGATTCTACTCTAAGAAGCAAAAAAATCTTGTAACTGATAATGCTTTTTTAACATCAAAAACCTTGCTAGATGAGTGAATTCTGAGCTAGATTATACAAATTCCAAAGCAATTAAAGACATTTATAAAAGGTTATGGAGGATTTAAAAGGTCCACAAAATGATGCAGTGGCTGGCATTTCCATTCAATAGATTTCTGTAACTCTCAGACAGATTCATTCCAGAAGGCAAGATGAATATACCACACATTCAAGATTAAATTGTAGTAATTCCCTGATAAAAAGGTGAAAGAATTTAGATATGCAGCTGATAGAATAGCATAATAAATGATCAACTGAAATTTCAGTAGAGCAAAGCCAAACTATTCTACTCTACTCTATGAATATATAATTCTGTTTTTATCTATTCATAGTTTTGGGTATATTGTGCCTAGTAATGTGTTATATATTTCTGAACAAGTGAGTTTAATAAAAGCATTCAGTGTCTAGAAAGGCACTGCCCTTTTCAGAGCACACTTCCTAGAAAATTCTCAGTGTTCCTTGACAGATACATAGGAACAGAAATGAAGACATTTTCTTTTATTGCAATTATCTCTGAGTTAGCCCATAGCCTTGAGCTAGCAATGAATACCTCCTCAGCAGAGACAGCTCTATCCTCCCCAAGATGCTTATCTGGTCTCTATTGATTTTGAAAGCTGCACTTGATACAGAACAGGATCTGTATCTCCATTGGGACTACTAGTTGTATACAATAAGATCTTCAAAGAGTTTGTTTGGGACCAATAATTATAGAATACCTGTTCTGATATAAGAACACTCATACACTAACTGCAAAAGCATCTCTCCCAAATGTATAGCTATATGCAGCACACAAAAACCCAAGGGGAAAAGTATATTTTAAACACTTTTTTTACAGGATCGCACTTGCTTGTTTCCCCTGATATATTATTTCACTATAAAATTGAAGAATAAAATATCTCAATGTGAAAATCAGAACTAAGAAAAATAAAGCTGAAATAATAATAATGCCTTCAAGAAAGAAGGCACTAATTTCAAAGTTTTATCATCTTACTCAAAGAAAAAAAAACACAGGACAAACTCTGTAAAACGCAAATGTCTTACTTCTTCCCATTTTCCCCCATTAGTTAATTACTTCATTATCAAAATGCCTCGCACCTTTTCAAGCCAGTAAACATCACCCATGGATTTCTGGATCATTTCCACTTCAGGAAAGGGAAGGACAGCAGCACTGATGAATTTCATCCACATGATGTCAGGCTTGCTTGTGCCTTTCCAAGAATTCATAAACCCTGTGAATAACATACACCAAGTAGCAGTGCTGGGTTCTGAATTCGTTTGCCACTGGTTCGCACGTGCACTTGCGTGCACGCGCAACACTTCTGTGCATGCACAGAAGCGTCCCGGGTGGGTGGGTGGAGCCTCCCACCGCCGCTGCTACCAGTTCTAAGAACCAGTTCGAACCGGGAGCAAGCCACCGCTGCTAAGTAGTGATATTGACAAAGTTCAAAATTGTTTGAAATATGAATTTATGAAGCCCCTTATCATAAACTATGGTAAAAAAAATGGAGTGGCATTTCCTGTAAAAGTTCATAATTTACTCTGATTCAACTATAAATTAAGTTGTTTTTATTTAGTGTTAGTAGTCAACAGAACCAGCTACTGCATGGAATATGAGGGAAAAGTTTGGCTTTGCTCTACTGAAATTTCAGTTGATTGTTGTTATGCTGTTCTATCAACTACATATCTAAACTCTTTCTGTGTGATTGTGCCTCAGTTAATAGTAATCACTTCAAGCACTTAGATAAATTCACGTTGATATCTATGACAGACCAGGTAGTCTGGCACAATTTAGTTATTTGTTTTATCAATCAATTTTTTATTGCATGCTCACTAAAAACATTAAATTCATTTCTAATTCCCAGTACACATAGAAATTCTACTGGATGTATATCCCCTACAATCAGGGTTGTCAAACTGGCAGCCCGCAGGCCAGATGCATCACACACAGGCCACGCCCACCCCGGCTCCGCAAAGGCAAAAACCATCACAATATCTCACGTGATGTCACGTGAGGTGATCGAGTTTGACACCAATGCACTTATTTAAAAATCAACATTAGTGTGTGTATTTCAGGAGAGAACCTTTTGAAATTCCAAGGAGCTGTTCATCAGTGTTGGTGCTGAAAATCATACATCTCTGAAAATTAAAACAAGTACTGCACCTTTAGCATATGAATATTTGGTCTCCACCACACAGCCCATCATTTCGTATATAGACACTTTAAAAGCTATAAGTATTCATCCAGTTTTTCCTTCACTGGCAATGGGTACCTTTAAACCAGAGGGATATATGTAAGTGAATTCAGAGCAGCACCACTTTTCTTTACTTTCTTTGCAAATTTAGAGATGCACAATTTATGTGTAAAATTGGGACCAGAATCTGAGTCATTGAGCGAAATGGTTGTTGAGTGAGATGCCCACACGACTGCTTTACTTAATGATTACAATCCTGGCATTCTTGATTGTGGTCGTTAAACAATCTCATGGGTTGTTAATACCCACGGATGCCTCAGGCAGGCCTGTGTGTGGGAGACTCCATTTAGGAGCTGAAAATACTCCCTGTCTAAATCCAAGCAGGATTTTCAGTCCCTGATCAAACAGACACTCATGTGTGGCCTCTGATCTGTCTCCCAGAGTGTCAGGCCCAAGCCCAGAGATGACACAGCAAAGTCCAATCAAGTTCAATCCTTTATTTGCTTATACCTAGTGGACAGAATCTATCTGAACTAAAGCTATAACTTTGTAACCTACTAGATGTATCCTGAGAGATTTGAGGAAATGGCTAAATGTCCTAAATCTCTTCCCTGTCCCATTCCAAGCCTCTCTCTAGGAAAGCTGTGTGTTGCCCAAATTCTCTCCAACTACTCCTGCAGGTGAACATTCCATCACATCAGGCCTCACCTGCCCACCTAAGGCACCTCACACTCCTTAACTTACTACACTGCTTCTCCATTTGCTGTTTGGATTTCAGCTCTATCTTGTCTCTGGGGGGCTGACTGAAAGAGCTGCCTGCTGAAGGATTTTAGCTCCTCTCAGTGCATAGAAGGGAATTCTTTCAGTGGGTGCAGGAATGGAGGTGAACTCTTCATGAAGGAGTTCAGCTCCCCTTGGCTGGCAGCTCTTTCAGCCAGCCCCAAAAGATGAGAGGGCAGCAGCAGCTTACAATCTTCCCTGCTGGGTTTCCCATTGATGGAGAAAACAGCAGAGAAGACCGCAAAAGGCAACCACATGATCATAAAGTGTTTGACAACTGGTTGTAAGTGTGACCAGGTTTTCAGCACCCAGACTGCAATTACGTAACTGCAGGGGTGATGTTGCATCATTAAATGAATGGTAAGTCATTGACTACCTGTAAGCAGTTGAGGTAAGGAATGTTTTTACAGTGAAATGGATATGCTGGCATACAGACAGAACTGGACACAATGAGGCAATGGACTTTATATGAAAGTTATATTGCAAATGTATGCATATCTGCTTTCAGGAGTTCAATGGGATTTCCTCCAAGGTAAATGTGTAGAGAAAGTCACTTAAACACAGGCACAGATTTGGCAACTGTCTAGGGCTGCTTAGCAACCAAACAAATAGTCCAGTTACTGTGTAACTCACAACAGAAACTTACCCAAGATTATTCACAAGATGCAAGCAGATGAAGCATCAAAATAAAATTAAAAAACCAATGCTCCCAAACCAGTCAGCACATCGAGGAAAGGCCAGAAGTACTGAAAACCAGAAGTTTTGTGCTGGTTTTACCTGATAGATTATAAACCTGAGTTTGACACTGAGTTCTAAAACCATAAGTTCTTGTCTTTTATCCATCACACTGGCTGGAAAAAAAACCCTTCATGAATTGGTCCCCTGTCCACATGGCCAACTAGCCACAGGGACAACTGGAAGCAGTCAAAGGGAGAGCCGGGTGGGCAGGTGAGTGAGTGGGCAGAACGCAGAGTGGCAATGCAATAGGTGTTTCCCATTTTAAGACACACACACACACACACACACACTGTTGCTGCCACCACACCGAGTTCTGGGCTGTTTGGCGGTGGTGGTGGTAGGCAGGGTGGGTGATGGGGAGGCAGCAGCAGTCAGGAGCATCCTATTCTCACACCCACCATCACCACTGCCACACCGAGCCCCAGGCCACCTGCAGTGAGTTGTCCCCATGGCGAGTAGGCTGTGTGGAGTTGTCTTGCTGTGACTTGGTGCCGGTGAGTTGGCGGAGGTGAGTTGGCGGTGGTGAGCTGGCCACACCGAGTTGTCCCATTCCGACTTCCTTGTGCCAAGAATATAATCAATTCGATTCCTCTATGCTCCATTTGTTTTAACAATGTAAAATAAGTGGATTTCCAAAAACTCCTTGTTCTCCTGCTTCATTTCTGATTCCAGGATGATACAGTTCAATTAAGTTTTCCTCCTGACTGTTTCCAACTTTGGAATTCTAGGCTCTGGTCACAACAGGACATCTTGTCGCTTGCATGTTCTGCTGAATTTCAGATTGAGCTTGCCCATAAAACTTATCAATGTCCTCTTGTTCTGCATTAGTGGTTGGAGTATGACCTTGGATAATTGTCATATTAAAGGATTGTCTGCAAAGCCTAATGATATTATTTGGTCACTGGCTACATTGTGGTTAAGCACTATATTAGCTATATCCTTCCTGTCACAGTTCCTTCTTGTGTTTCCTGTTTTGAGAAGTAAACACTGCAGTCCTCTGTCTGAACGTGTTCAGTCACACTCAATCTCAATTTGCTTATGCCTAAAATGTCAATGTGCATTTGATACATTTCATCTTTTGTTTTCTGGAGCTTTCTCATGTTTGGGTTTTTTACATTCCATGTTACCCCTATAATTCTGCCTTTGCCCATTCAGATTTTCTTTTCTTGAATGGCGCTGTCAGCAACTAGATATCCCAAAGGCTTTGATCTAGCCATGTCATAAACACCATTAGTGCTCCAGAAGCATCTTCCTCAACATCACGTTAAGGGCCATCTGACCTGAGGGGCCCATCATCTGGCACTATATCATCAATCACTTTTTACCGCATATCCATGTCGTTTTATTAATAACACCCAAAAGTGGTTTACCATTGTCTTCTCTCACATAGTATGAAGCGATGCCTTTGTCATTGTCACTAAAGTGATCATCCATCTTCAGCGTCTTCATATGTCACTGCAGTCCAATATAGGTACCTGGTTGCTTTAGCTAGGTATGCCTTGAGTAACTGTTAATAGTATATACACTTGTGGTATATTTTCACCATTCTTATTCATCCCTTCCAAGAACACTCACTGTCACAGTAAGGCAGCATAGCACAACTTGGAAGGTCCTAAAAATAGCAGAGGGAATTGTACAATTTACATTCCCAAAATATCCCCATATGGTATGGCTGTAGTATTATCATTTATCTTCTGTTATCTTCTTCACTCCCCTTTCTTATTGGGATGATCATGATCATGATGGTCCTGTTGCTTGTCATTGTACGTTGAGAGCTTCTACACTGGAGACAAATTCTTTGTATGTCTAACCAAACTTGGCCAGACAAAGCATTCTCTTTTCTCTTCTCTTCTCTTCTCTTCTCTTCTCTTCTCTTCTCTTCTCTTCTCTTCTCTTCTCTTCTCTTCTCTTCTCTTCTCTTCTCTTCTCTTCTCTTCTCTTCTCTTCTCCTCTCCCCTCCCCTCCCCTCCCCTCCCCTCCCCCCCTTCCACCCCACCCCACCCCACCCCACCCCACCCCACCCCATCCCATCCCATCCCATCCATCAAATGTAAAAGATTGACATAAACATATCTCAAAACTAGTTAGTCTTGTGAGGCAATCCATACAAAAAACACAACCAGAAGTACCAGATCTATCTTTATTGAGAAGTTACGTTAATAGAATCTTTTCCATTGGTGCACTTAGCTGCTATTTGTATGACAGTTGCCTAGTTTCAATTTAGGGAGGCAGTGGATGTAATGTGCAGATGCCTGGACGATGTCAGGATCTGGATGGGGAGGAACAGAGTCAAGCTTAACCCCGACAAGACTGAGTGGCTCTGGATATTGCCCCCTAAGGACTATGTCGACTGTCCCTCTTTGATTCTTGGGGGAGGAAAACTAACTCCCTCAGAACGGGACTGCAATTTGGGAGTTCTCCTAGATCCACAGCTAAAATTAGATCAACAGCTTACAGCTGTGGCTAGGGGAGCCTTTGCACAGGTTTGCCTGGTGCACCAATTGCGACTATACTTAGAGAAGGAGGCTCTACTCACGGTCACTCATGCCCTTGTCACCTCTAGATTGGACTACTGTAATGCGCTCTACATGGGGCTACCCTTGAAGAGTATCCAGAGACTTCAACTGTTGCAAAATGCAGCTGTGCATGCTGTGGTGGGTGTCTCAAGATACACACACATAACACCCATACTCGGCCAGCTGCATTGGTTGCCCATTGGTCTCCGGGTGCAATTCAAGGTGTTGATCATCATCTTTAAAGCCCTACATGGCTTAGGACCAGGTTACCTCCGGGACCACATCCTACCTCATACTTCCCTTCGACCGGTTAGGTCCCACAGAGTGGGTCTCCTCCAGGTCCCGTCAGCCAAACAATGCCGACTGGCGGGGTCTAGGGGGAGGACCTTCTCTGTAGGGGCCCCTGTTCTCTGGAACCAACTTCCCCCAGAGATCCGAATCATGGGGTGGGGTGATTTTGAGACAACCTTACATCTGAGGTCTCCCCCATGTATGCACGGTGTTGTATGTTTCTTTTAACTTTTTAAAATTGTTTTTAATGATTTTATTGTTTGGTGTTCTTTAAAATGCTGTACGCCGCCCTGAGTCCTTAGGGAGTAGGGTGGCATAGAAGAATTCCCAAATAAATAAATAAATAAATAAATAAATAAATAAATAAATAAATAAATAAATAAATAAATAAATAAATGAATGAATGAATGAATGAATGAATGAATGAATGAATGAATGAATAAATAAATAAATAAATAAATAAATAAATAAATAAATAAATAAATAAATAAATAAATAATAGTCTGCAGCTATTTTTTCTAGGATTGGGATTAGGGTTAGGATTAAGGTTAATAATCATCTTTCTCCCAAGGTGATTTCTATGTACCATTACAAAACTTGCCTTAGGTACCCCGAATGGCTCACTCTTTCAGGAATTGTTACAACAACATTCATAAGCACTCCATCCTTAGACCATATGCTGGCAATAGTTCAGATAACATATCGTGATGAAACCAGACTCAACTGCTACTGCATTTTGACAGCATACTATGAAAGGTTCCCTGGGAAACTCAAAAAATTAAGCTTGCAGGCTGCACTTTCTTCTGTTTTATTGGCACCTGGGGGAAAGATAATAAACCTGACTTCATTGTTTGCACTAGTTTTCCTCAAACTGTGGATCTCTTTAAAAAAAATAATCTTTATTAAATGTTTCCATTAAAAACAACATATAAAAAGACATTCAAAACACACACATAAAAACAAAAACAAACAAAATAATGGCAAATCTCTTTTACAGCTTTTCGATATTGTTTTCCTAAATATCTCTTTATTGGGTGATTATGGCTATTAGTATGCTTATGATGTATTTCTCCTACTTCCTCTACTGTAGAGTGTACAGTGTTTTCAACAATTTGTTTTTTGTTTATCAAACATACATATTTGTTATTTCTAGATGTACCAGTTTATGAGCGATTCCCTTGTGCATTAGGTACAATATGTTCAGTACACACATAGGAAGTTCAAGAGAAGGATGTCACTGAGAATGTTGTTTATGTATTTTTCCAGAAGGCCAATTCTCAGTGGTAGGAAACTGCTGGTAAAACAACAACATGATTAGCATGTTGAAGTCACCAACCAGAATCGATAAGACATTAAAATGAAGTGATGAAAAATAAAGCTGTCTAAAAATTCCTCCAATGATCTCTCTGTACAGTTTTGAAACAGAAAGAATATAAATTCTCCTTCATGGGATTGCCTTTTCAGAATAGTTTTGGAAAAACATATGATGCGAAAACCCCAGGAAATATGTTGTTAACTGGAACTAATAGCAATAGCAATAGCATTTAAACTTATATACTGCCCCATATTGCTTTACAGCATTCTCTGGGCAATTTACAATGTCAGTATTATTTGCATATTGCCCCCACAATCTAGATCCTCATAATAAAAATGATCACAATCTTGCAATCATTCTTAGTGATGGGATGGTAGGGTTGCTTTTATTGTATAGCATAATTGATTCTTTCTTGACAGCTTCTCTAAATCACTGGAATAGCATCAAAAAAAAATATGTCATGAATGCAGGAACACTGCAGTAATGTTCAAAAGGTTACCTCATGGCAGGGCTTCTCAATTATTTTCTGTTACGCCCCCCACCCCTAGGAAGAAGTAAACATTTCGACCCCCCCCCAACTCTCTGCTGGGACGATTGTTTGCAATATTCAGCACATTTTCGCTGAAAAAACTCAAGCGGCTTATCAGCGTCATTGGGGTGTAATATGTTTAAGTGACGCCTTAATTTATTTGGCTTCATGCTGTCCGCTGCCAACATTTTTAGACACAGTACACATACCGGTCTTTCCTTGTCTCCCACCGTAGTCACAGTGAAGCCAAGTGCTATATATGCTTCATCATATTTCCTCGTCTTAGCTTTCGGGAGACTTACATTTGTCTCATTATCTCCGTCTCTCTCCTCCTTTCTTTTCATCCCTGTTAAATATTTTTCCATGGTGTTTGTTATCTGCATTTCATATCTCCTGCTCTGTGCTGTGTGCTATTGTTCGGTGCAAAAAACCCCTACTCCCTGCGGCAAAAAAAACCCACGTTCCCCCAGGGTCATGTGCCCCCCTAGCATCGCTCCGCGCCCCCCCCAGGGGGGCCTGCCCCACTATTTGAGAAGCACTGCCTCATGGCATAGTCAACCTCAATAACAGTTTCAGTGGATTATAACCCAAAGCTACATATGAAAGTGACAGTTTCTTAAAATAAAGCCAACATATGTGTTACACTTCAACTTCTATAATTGCCATAGCATGGACAAGACAACTATATCTACTGTGAAATATGGAGGACGAATTAATCCGAGGGGACCAATTTGCTGGAGTCTTAAATTTACTGAATTTTAAAATGTTGTTTTCCTGTAGCTCAATGAACACAAAGATTCCTATAGCAGTTGTGGCATTCATTTTATCAGCCTTGGTTATAAAGATCCTTTCATGTGGCTAGATTTGCAAATTTTTACTAAAGGTTAGTTGCTTCTCCAAAATATAGTTTTTACAAAAGAGAAAGTTGGTTATGTTTACACGGACAGCACTTCGGGAAGAAGAACAGAAATGAAGCATATTCACTGATCCAAACACAGGATCAGACTATTAAGCTGGACAGCTCCCATCACACATCTGGAGAGAAATGCAAGATCATTCTCCAAGAGCAATTCCCACATACTGCAGTTTGTCATCGACCACATGGAGAGTCAAACCAGTGGGCAATTTGCACAAAGAAATATGTTTGTGATGCATGCCTCACACTCAGTGGATTGAAACAATGATTGCATTATGGTATATGATTACACAGAATTCCCTTCACAAGGAAACACTGCCATAGAAGAATCATCAAGCAGTATGTTTTCACTGTCATAAATTGTGAAGACTCATTCTCTGCTCTAGATAACATTTGTTTGGAACAAATGAATTTCATACCAGCAACCCTTTAGTTTACAGCATTTTGTTTGAAGTTCTAAGGGCGCAGGGGTGAAATCCAGCAGGTTCTGACAGGTTCTGGAGAACCGGTAGCGGAAATTTTGAGTAGTTTGGAGAACCAGTAGCGGAAATTTTGAGTAGTTCAGAGAACCGGCAAATACCACCTCTGGCTGACCCCAGAGTGGGGTGGGAATGGAGATTTTGCAATATCCTTCCCCCAGGAGTGGGGAGGGAATGGGGATTTTGCAATATCCTTCCCCCTGGAGTGGGGTGGGAATGGAGATTTTGCAGTATCCTTCCCCTGCCATGCCCACCAAGCCACACCCACAGAACCAGTAGTACAAAAATTTGGATTTCACCACTGCTAAGGGGCATTACATGAGGCCTGCAGTTTGTAAGTTGAGTCTCTCTCCTTTATCTTCCTCCTTTTCTTTATGATATTTTATATTTGTTATCTTTCCTGAATAACTCTTCTGAACCTATGAACCAGTCCAACTTCAGATTTATCTCTTTGCATAAAAATTATCTCTCTTTCTTTGCTTCTCTGAAAGGGTCAAAGTGCATGCAAATTTTAGATGATCTCTCTGTGCTTGCCATGTTGTTCTGTGTGACCCTCATGCTCCAATGAATCTTGGCTTTGATATCACAACATCTCAGCACTTTTTCCTCATTAACATCTACCAACCTCCCTTTGATATCTGCTCTTTCGTTGTTGCCAAAGTGAAGATAACATTTCAGAAATGGCTCCTTCTTTACAAAGGAAGATTTTGCTACAAGTTATTCCTGAAAGATACTACTTTTTAGATACATACAGAGACTCAGACAGACAGACAGACAGACAGACACGCGCGCGCGCACACACACACACACACACACACACACACACAGAGAGAGAGAGAGAGAGAGAGAGAGACAGACACAAGCATAGTTTGTAAAAAGAGCAGTCTCTGCTTGTTATGATAAAAACCATCTCTTCACACTGAGTTCACCTTGATAATAGCTGTCACTGTTGGCATAAAATAGGAATCTGAGCACAGCAGCTTCCAACCAGTCAAACCTGAGAGTTATATCTATCAATAAATTGGCATGAGTAAAAGTAACCCAGGGGCTCTCCAGTTTGTGTCGGCAGTGTTGCGATTTATCCATAAATTCCCCTTAACTTAAAGTTGTCTATTGAAAAAATCAGCATTATCATTCTGAATTACTGTTGCCAGACAGTATTACTGCCTAATTAATAATTATTATTTCCAAAGGTATCTGGAGATAGCTCAAAGGGATATTTTTAATACTCACATTTTACTATGTGTAGATGTTCTGCTTTAGCACAGTACAAAAAAAAGAGGGTTGATCTTGAGGGTCTGTCCCAAAGAATTGAAATTCTTTGCCCTTTGCCTGCCCCCCCACCTTTAATTCAATCCAGGATTATATTTTCTATAATGCTATATGGGGAACCTCTGACCCATATCAATAAACATTTAACATAAAAGCCTCTCTTGCTGTTGTTGTCCTGCAACTGATATTCATATTTCCCATCTGGTCCAAAAGGTTGTCATCTTAACTAATAGCTCTCAAGGCTATAACTCACTTGAATAAAACTCTGTTGTTGTTGTTTTACTTCAGTCCTTTCTGTTTGTGTAGGGTAGTGAAAGGCCGCATTGTCCAGAGGTGCAGCTGCTATTGGAGATAAAATATGCCCAGTCCTGGCCCACCCATTAGACATGGTATCCAATGAGGGGGTTGTTATGTGTTGAACACTTGACATGGTTGACGAAGGGGGAGAGGGGCCCAGAGGACCAACATACTTCTATCAGACATTGGGTACAAGGGCAGGGTTGGCATCATGACGTGCCTGTGCTGATATTTTTACCCAATTTCAATTTGCCATGGTCATCTTTACATGTCACTGAGGATACTGTTTCCTGGTCAAAAAAAAAATGAGAAGAAGCCCAGTAGTATTTTTTCTCACTAAGAAATATTAGAATCAGATCAGAATCAGATTAGTGTGGCTATATGCCAAATGCGCACAGAATGTTGTTACCTTCCCACTGAAGTGGTACCTATTTATCTACTCGGATTTGCATGCTTTCGAACTGCTAGATGAGCAGGATTATATAGGCATAATCCGTATGATGTATAATGTTATACGGTATAATAATGATGTAATATAATAATAATGTAATGTAATAATATAATAATAATGTAATGTATAACGTATAATAATTATATGCCTATCTAAGGAAATGCAAAAGAGCTGAATGTAGCATACAATGTACCAACCTCTGGTTTGCCAAAAATCTACTATATATCTGTATTCATTTGTATGCACATTTCACACAAAGCAGCATGCATATTTGTTGAACCACCAATGCCTAGTAAACTTCCTTTATATGTCCCTTTTCTTCTCCTGGCATGCTTTTCCTTTTTTTAAAAAAATCACTGTCCTGTTTAGCTTTAGGGTTCCAATAGACATCACTGAGTCATTCTTGATACACACTTGCTGTGTAAACTGAATCAGATGAACAACTCTAATGGCAAGCTTAGAAACGGCAGTTGCACAGGAACTGTACATCCTGTTCCTATGCATAACTAATTATAAGATCTTGAAACTATTCCAGTTGTGGTTCTCAGTGTTTAGCAGGTGGAGACATTCAATTTTCAAATGCAGAACCAGCATGTATCATTTTTATTTAGTTTAGGATTCTGTCTCATTTTTATAATGTGAAAACAAGGAAGAAAATGTCAGTTGATAGTGCCAATTGCTTTAAGAAACCCCCACAGACCTTAAAAAAGTGCACAATCCTATTTTCGCTTGTATGTAATTGGTTAAAAAAAATCAAAATTAGTTCCAAAACCCTGAGCAAGTTGCTTCTTCAGTTTAGAAGAGCTCCACTGGCAGCCAGATTCCCCCAGATTTTATTTTTCTTTTCTTTTTTTTTATATTTATTTTTATTACACTTTTTCTCTTTACATCTCTCTATTACAAATTTAACAGATCTGTGACATTATTCGTACAACTAAAATCAATATTCGGTACATTATATACATTCTATTTCCAAATGTTCTACTCCTTTATGTACATTTCGATTTCTTATTTCTATTATCTATCCATTCATACCATTTCTCCCATACCGCATAATATTCCGAGTCATCCTTTCCCTTTAGCTCTAATGTGAGTTTATCCATTTCCGCGTAATCAAATATTTTTTGAATTACTAATTCCTCTGGCGGTATACTATCTTTCTTCCAATACTGCGCAAAGGCAATCCTTGCTGCTGTTATTATATGTAACATCAAATACTTTATCTTTCTGTTATATTTCACCCTAATTATCCCCAGGAGAAACAATTCCGGTTTAAGTTCTATCTGACACTTAGTTGACTCTTGCAGCCATTTCTATATATTCGTCCAATATCATTTTACTTCGGGGCATGACCACCATGAGTGAAAGAAAGTACCTTGTTTACATTTCCAACATTTTGGATTTAAATTTTGGTACATCTTGGCCAACCTCACTGGCACCAAATGCCAACAATAAAACATCTTATATTGGTTTTCCTTATAGGCCACGGATTTAGTTATTGTATAATTTTTATTCCAAATTTTTCCCCATTCTTCTAATTCTATATTATATCCAAAGTTTTTAGCCCAGGCAATCATGGGTTCTTTCACAACCTCCTCCGCCCTTTCAAAATTTAGTAAATAATTATATATTTTGGTTATTAGTTTTCCCCCTGGGCCTACCAACAATTTATTTAATTGTTGTGGTTCAGTATCAAATCCATATTCTTCTGCATCCTTTTTGTATCTAGATTGTAACTGTAGATATGGCCACCAATCAATACATATTCCCTGTTCCTTTAACTTCTGATTGTTTTTAAGTTTCCCTTGATTATCTAAAATTTCATTATATCTATACATTTTGCCTACATCTAGTGTGTTGGGGTGGAACATTGCCTCCATGGTGGATAGCCACCAGGGGATCTTCATGTAATGTTTTTTCTTTATATCTTCCCATATTTGTATCAGCGCATCCCTTATTTTATGCCTATAAAAATGTGAATGTGCCTTATTTCCCTTATCCCACAGAAAGGCATGCCACCCCTTTTGTAAATTGTGTCCTTCCAGAGTTAAAATTCTTCTATTTTTTAAATTTATCCAATCTCTAATCCATACTAATATCATTGCCTTGTAATAAAGTTCCCACACCGGAAGTCCAAACCCACCTCTACTTCTACTATCCTGAAGTGAATCTAATTTTATCCGTGTCTTCCCACCTAACCAGACAAATTTTATAATTATTTTGTTTAGATCTGTGAAAAACTTCTTGTCCAATATTATAGGGATTGTTTGAAATAGGTAAAGTAGTTTAGGTAAAATGTTCATTTTAATAGTTGCTATTCTTCCTAATAGAGATAATTGTAGTGTCCCCCACCTTTCCAGATCCTTCTTTATTTGTTGGAATAATTTTATATAGTTTTCATCTTTTATTGAGGAGCACCTCGCCGTTAGCCAGATTCCTAAATATTTAATCTTCTTAGCAATTTGTAATCCCATTTCCCTCTCTAATTCTCTTTTCTGATTCATTGTTAAATTTTTGACTAACATTTTGGTTTTTTTTTTTTTTTTGTTAATTTTGAGGCCTGATACTTCTCCATATTTTCCTATTTCTTGTAGTAAAATGGGGCCAGTTTCCAATGGCTCCTCAATAAAAAATACCAGGTCGTCAGTGAAGGCCTGTACTTTATACTCCTCTTTTTAAATTCTCGTTCCTTTTATTTCTTGATTCACTCTAATTCTACTTAATAATATTTCTAATGTCAGGCTAAAGAGTAGAGGTGACAATGGACATCCCTGGCGTACTCCTTTCGTTATTTGGAATGTTTTTGTGGTGTCCCCATTTAATATTACACTTGCCTTTTGGGTGGTATATGTTGCTTCTATCATATTTTCAAATTTGTCTCCAAAGTTCATATTTCTAATTTGTCGAGTCATACATTGCCAATTTAAGTTATCGAAAGCCTTTTGGGCATCCAGAAAAACAAGGGCTGCTTGTTTTTCTGGATGAGCTTCGTAATATTCCAGTATATTCACTACGGTTTGTGTATTATCTCTTATTTGCCTTGCCGGTAGAAATCCATTCTGATCAGGGTGTATATTTTTGTTTAATAATTTTTTCAACCTCTCTGCTATAATGTTCATAAATATTTCATAATCAGCATTTAAGAGCGAGATTGGCCTATAATTTCTAATTTGGTTCTTATCTGTGCCCTCTTTCGGTATCAAGGTGATAAATGCCGCCCTCCACGATTCCGGTAATTTTGCTTCACTTAACGCTTCATTGCATACTTCCAGTAATAACGGTTCTATTAACTCCCCCATATATTTATAGGTTTCTCCTGGGAGGCCATCTGGTCTAACAACCAGTCTTGTTGTTATTTTGTTTCTGAATTGCCTCTTTCAGTTCTACTAACGTTATTTCTATATTTAACATTACTCTTTTTTCTTCCTCTAATGGTGACATCCCTTCCCCCTTCAAATAATTACTTATTTTATCCTTCACTATTTCTTCCTGTTTATAGAGATTCTCAAAATATTTTTGCGTTATCATCTTTTTCTCTTCTTTGTTAATTTGTAAATTCCCCATTTCATCGTATAGCTGCTGTATTATCCTTCCTTCCTTTTCTTTTTCCAATTTATAAGCTAGCCATCTCCCTGGCTTGTTGGCTTGTTCGAAAAGGCTTTGTTTGGTAAATTTTAAGTTTCTTGCAATGTCATCTTGTTCTAATATATTTAAATTATGTTTAGCTAAGGTCAATGTTTCCTTAATTTGTTCATTCCCTGATTATTTTTTTTGGAGTTAGTTTTCTAGTTTTCCAATTTCTACCTTTAATATGTTGTGCTGCCTCCATTTTTCTTTATTTTTCTTTGACATGTATGCTATCGTTATCCCTGTTATGTATGCTTTCATGGTGTCCCATAGGTTTGGTAATGAAGTATATTGTTTTTTATTTTCTTTAAAAAATAGTGTCAATTCTTTTGTAATCCTTTGAGTATATTCCTTCTCCATTAAAATTTGGGGGTTTAGTGTCCATCTTCTCCTCTTTTTCTTTTGGTCTCTCCATGTTATTTCAAGAGGGTTATGGTCTGCCCATGTATTTGGGGAAAATTATCTACTCTATCCCTTTGCCTACTTCAATGGTGGGTTCCTACAGGTGCGGTCCACTCTATAGCACCGGTAGCGGCCCGCTGGTGACGTCACAGTACCGGTGCGGTCGGTTGCCGGTGCCTGCGCGCCGCCATTTTAATTTTTTTTTAAATTTTTTAAAAAAAATTTCTTCTGCGCATGCCCAGAAGCCAAGCTTCCGGCACTGCGCATGCGCTGCCTTCCTACCCCACAGTGAGTCCAAGCAGGGGAGGATGGCTGAGGGAGTGCGTGAGACACTGAAAGAATGGGCGGCAGGAGCTATCTCCATTCCCCTCCCTTCAGCAGTCCGAGAAGCCACGAACGCGCAGTGATGATCCTAGGCATTTTCGCACGTTTGAGGCTTCTCAAGCTGCTGAGGGGAGGGAGAATGGGCGGCAGGACCTATCTCAGTTCCCCTCCCTTCAGCAGTCCGAGAAGCCACGCCCACCCGGTCACATGGCCAGCAAGCCACGCCCACCCAGTCACATGGCTGGCAAGCCACACCTACAAAATAAGTCAGGCCCACAGAGTGGTAGTAAAAAAAATAGGAACCCGCCCCTGGCCTACTTCCTTATTCATCCATACCATGTCAAACCTCGACCAAGATTTATGGGGGTTGGAATAAAAAGTATATATTTTTTGCTTTGGGTGCAAGCTTCTCAACATATCTGTCAAGTTTAATTCATCGGTCATCTTAAAAAAGGTTTTTGGTAATATATTTTTTCCTTGTTCTTTTTATTACTGGTGTAATCATTTTTAATATCTACCACCCCATTATAGTCACCCACCATACATACATTCCCTTGACCTATCTCAATAATTTTTTCATGAACTTTCTTGTAGTACTCCCCCTGGTTGTTGTTGGGTGCATAAATAACTACCAACAACATTATTTTTTACCCTATTGTTACTTCCATCATTAACGTTCTTCCTTTTAAATCTGCATAAATTTGTTTTGCCTTTATCCCTTCTTTAATATATACCACTACCCCTCTTTTCTTTTCTTCCACCAATGCTGTGTAGAGTTTCCCCAATTTATTAGATTCTAAATATTTTTCATCCTGCTTTTTAATGTGTACCTCTTGGAGGCACACTATATTTGCTTTCTGTTTGATTAGTTTTGCGAATATTTGTTTCCTTTTCACCAATGCATCTAGTCCATTGACATTAATTGATAGCAGTTTCAACTCTTCCATTTTCCTATTTGTCTACCGGTTTCTAATTCCTATTGGTCCTTGTAACCAGAGGTGGGTTCCTCCCGGTTCAGACAGGTTCACCTGAACCGGTAGCAACCCACTGGTGACATCAAAATAACGTCACGGAACCGGTTCAGTCGGTGCCGGTACATGGATGCCACCATCTTTTTAAAAAAAACATTTTTGGGGGGAATTTTGGGGGGGTAATCAGGCTCCCTTCCCCCTCCCATGACATCACAAACAAGTCACTCTAGGACACCACACTCGCTCTCCTTAAAGGCCCAGGCTTTCTAGAGTTATAGTGGAACACACACACACACACACACACACACACACACACACACACACACACACCAGGGGTGTCTTACCCCTACAGTGTTTGTCTCCCGAGGGTAAGTAATCTGTGTACCAAGTTTGGTTGAAATTGCTTGAGGCGTTCCAGAGTTATGCTTCCACATACATACATACATACATACATACATACATACATACATACATACATACATACATACATACATACATACATACATACATACATACATACATACATACATACATACATACATACATATATATATATATATATATATATATATATATATATATATATATATATATATGAAGATACAGGACAGGGACACAACCCAAAATGAAATATTCCTGTTCTGACAAAGAAACCTTTTCTCCCACTCTAACTCAGAGCAATCAATTATTTTCCATTTGAATATAATCCCTCATATGTCACTAGGACTCATATTATAATCAAAATTGTTCCGGCACTGGCAAACCAAATATCACTTTGAAGTGTTGCTGTGGACAGAAAATTATCATTTGAACAGACTTCTGGGGTGGGTATAAAGAACTGAAAGAGCAGAAATGACGACTGCATCAAAGACTGAAGACCCAGGGCGTAGACTGCTTCCTTGGAACCTTCCCAGATAAAAAGACGATGGCAGCTCCCATGGGTCTGAATGCCTGGAAATGAAGGAAAGTCATCATGTTTACAGTCACGGTGGAGCTTTTTGAAGGACACTCTGTTTGTTAATCTCACTTTCTAATCACTTTCGGAAATTGCCTAATTAATTATCTCAAGGCTACTTTATTAGAGATCATTGACACAACAAGTCTGAGATGCCACCTGTGAGTTTACCTTTATTCTTGAACAAAAGAAAAATTAAATTTAAGCTTAGAAATTTAAAGAATTGAAAACAAGTGGCAAAAAGCCAAACAAGATTTTAATTCAAGAAGGTTATAAGCAAATTAGGTGACCAAATTTGGAATGTTTGGGCTTTTACTATAAGGTCTTGGAAATAATCATATAAACAAACAGCACTTATGGGAACTAAATTGTTTTGTTTATCCTCAGTCATAACAGAAATTTGAGACTTTAAGATTTCAGAAGTTGAATGCTAGAGGGGTCTAAAGATCCCAGGCAGAAAAGGGAATTGGGGGGTGGGGGAGAAACATGAAACCTTGCCTTTTATTTTTGGTTGATATGGCTTTTGCAAACTTAAATAAAACATTATGTCATTTGAAATGCCCCATTGAAAAATGGGGTTAAAAATTAGCAGATACTAGACAACCTATCGCCCATTGGATAAACCTTTGTCAATACTTACTTACCTAAAATGATAAACAAAATCATCACAGGCATGCAAAATTGCAAGTAATTTCTGACTTCCTGATAGCTTTGCTAGTGGGAAGTTTGAGGGGAACATCAAAAATCATGATCATGTGACAGCAGCTTACCACAGCAGCATTGCAGCAATCACCGGTTGTGAATATAACTGGTCTGAAGACCCTTGAAATTTCAATTCCATAGGAGTAAAGGATTCCAGATTTGGGACACATTCTTTAGGTTACCACATTTGAAATACCTTGATTCAAAAATTATTACCCAATGATGCATCATTTCAGCTAACACTAAGAGTTTAGTAGTATATAGTAAAGTCAGCAATGTCTGCTTCTATGGTAGACAATGTCTATCATAGTGGGTCTCCTCCAGGTCCCGTCAGCCAAACAGTGCCGACTGGCGGGGCCTAGGGGGAGGGCCTTCTCTGTAGGGGCCCCTGCTCTCTGGAACCAACTTCCCCCAGAGAACATCCCCACCTTGCTGGCCTTCCGAAAAGCAATTAAGACATGGCTCTTCCTGCAGGCGGGGGTGAGTTGAGACGATTCATATCTGATGTCTCCCCCATGTATGCATGGTGTGTGTATATATATATATTTAACTGTTTTTAAGTGCTTTTAATAATTTGTTTGGAGTTTTTGTATAAAATGTTGTACGCCGCCCTGAGTCCTGAGGGAGTAGGGCGGCATAGAAAAGCTACCAAATAAATAAATAAATAATAAAATGTCCAAAGATCTTAGCGAAGGAATGACAGGTGTGAAATAAATGTTGCCTAATGTACAACTACTGGATAATTTTAAAAAAAACATGTGGATTATAAGGCAGGGAAAATAGCTAAAGTAGAAATACAACTGACATGCTAAGAGGATGACCTGATAAGGACTTTCTAATGGATTTACAAAAGAAATTGGTTAAAGCTTTTAAGATTAAAGTGGAAATACAAGTTATAACCTAAGAGAAAGGAAAGGAAAAGGAAAAGAAGAAACTAAGAAAAAGGAAAAGAAAAGAAATCTTTACAGAAGTGGCTTCCAATCTTCAACCCAACAAGTAGAAAATAACTTAATAACTCTTCTCCCCCTATAAGGTTATAGACAAATATCTCTTCTTCCTATAACCCATATTTTATCTGTATGCAAATCCATAAATCAACAACTTTTCCTGGTGTCAGCAAAAAGTCCATGAAGACTCCCAGAGCTTTACAGAAACATGTTTTATTTTAATTTTGGTTAAACAAACCAACTTTATACCGTATTCCTTCCTTTTACTTTTGACAATCTCGACCTTTAATTCGTCCAGCTGTTGCCATAGGATTTGATCTGTCACCAAGATTTTTTTTCTCATCCTAAAGGCTTCTTTGGGACTTTAGCAAACCTCTTTTATAACACACAGACACCTCAGAAATCTCCTTTTCTCTTTGAGTTTTGTTTGTGCTTTTGCTATTGTAATTAAAATTTTCATATTTTCTAAAAGAAACTGTCAATTGAACCCAAGGAAATAAAATCCCACTGTTTGGAAAATGTCTCTGTGGTATATCTGAAAAAGTAAAATAAACTGACCAAAATCTATATTTATCTGGATTTGATTACAGTCCTATCCACATTTACCTGCTAAAAATTACACTGTTTACTTTGTTTCAATCTGTCACATGAGTGGAGAATAAAGGAGTAATTCTTTCTGCAATTTCATTAATAAATATCTAAGTACGCATGCTGTTTCATAATTTACAGTATACACCAGAAAACATTTATTTTATTTTCCTCCCATTATTGAGACTGAACAATTTAACATCCTGCCTCTCTCATATGGCAATATGGCATGATATGAATCTCAAACAACATTTATTACTGCAAACTGCTATTATTAGTAGCACACTAATAACATTATCTAATATTTCCAAAGGTCACAATGCTTTCTGGCCCTGACATTTTCAGATCTGGCATTCTCCCTTGATCTGTTTGACTTGTTATGCTGCTGTGTTATTGTTGTTGTTGTTGTTATGCCCTATTGAGTCATAAACAATTCCTGGTGACTCGGTGGATTAAAATCCTCGAAGACGTCCTGTGTCTAACTGCATTGCACAATTCTTGCAGTTGCATTTCTGTGACTTGTGTTCCATCTACTGTATCTACCTCCTGCATTGTCAACTTCTTCAACCTTGACCAGCATTTAAATCTTTTCCACAGATGCACTGTTGCTTTAATGAGCATTCTGGATTGATTTCCTCTAGAATTGAATGGTTGGTCTTCTTGATTGTCCAACAAATGGAAAACAGATTTGTCCAGCATCAGAGCTCAAAGAAGCTCTTTCTCTTTCTCTTGTGCAGAGTGCATCCCTCACATTCGTACATCATGATAACATTCTAGCTTGTGTCTTGATTGATTGAAATGTTCGTCTTTCATGAATTTTCCAATGCCTTTTTGCTCACTGCTCCAGGGGTGGGTTGAAACTTACCTTGCTGCCGGTTCGCTTCCTCCCATGCTGCGTGGGAATGCGCGCATATGCGCAGTGCTGAAAACTCGGCTTCTGCACATTCACAGAAGCAAAAAACAGCTTCTGTGCATGCGCAGAAGCAAAAAACAAGATGGCAGCATCTACGGCGCCACCGAGAGTGCTGGTTCATGAGCATGGCCAGCCGGCCATCGCTCGCGGTTCAGCAAGCGGGGGGAAATTCCCGCTACCGGTTCTAAAGAACCAGTCCGAACCGGGAGGAACCCACCTCTGCACTGCTCCTCATCTCTGAATCTTTTTTGCAAATCTGCCATCCTTCTCAATTTTGGACCTAGAGAACTGTAGCCGTCAACTACTTCCATCGTTGTTTATCTTAAATTCTTTTACAATTGACATAAACTGGGTTTTCTTGATGTTCAAGCCTGATTTTTCCCTCTTCTGATTTTATTTTTAGAATGATTGTTATTCTGTCCCTCACTGGGTTACATTAATTCCATTACATATGCATATGCATATGTTTTGGGACAATAACCATTGTTTCATTTTTTTTCTGTGAGTTTCATTTCCAGAATAGAAACATTAGAATGTCCCCATTGCTGACAATTTTAAACCACTTACTCCTAGAATTTCTATCCCAGTTAGGTCATTTCTGCTTTAACAACATCCAGCTTTCTTTGGTTCATACTGTAGATGTTCCATGTTTTAGTGTTTTAATAACACTTCAGCTGTTTTATTACTATTATTCTGCCAACACCAGCAACTGGACTTCCCAAAAAGTTTGATCCATTCATGTCGTACTGCCTTGATAAAACTGTTTGCTCTTCTCCAGTAGCCAAATAGTTACCTCCAAACTGGGAAGTCTCATCTTTTGGCAACCCAACATTCTGTCTTGGCATGATGAACATTTTTCCATTAGTTTTGGCATATGTGAAGTAGTCGTTTGACATTTTTCTCATGGTGTTTCAACTCAGAGAGTTGCTGCAACCTTACTATGGCTTCCTCGGGATGAGCCCATCTGATGTATTATAGCAATAGCAATAGCACTTACTTATATACCGCTTCATAGTGCTTTACAGCCCTCTCTAAGCGGTTTACAGAGTTCAGCATATTGCCCCCAACAATCTGGATCCCCATTTTACCCACCTCGGAAGGATGGAAGGCTGAGTCAACCTTGAGCTGGTGAGATTTGAACAGCTGAACTGCTGAACTGCAGTGCTGCATTTTAACCACTGCGCCACCTTGGGTCTTGATTCCATCTTCTCCAGTGCTAGTGATGATTGGACCATTCTCTGCACCAAATGAGAGGGGTTTGGGACTTTTAATAAAGTCCATACACATCTTGTCACACACACACACACACACGCACACACACACACACACACACACACACACACACACACACCCCTTTGGATTTCTGTGGCATTTTGTAGAACTGCCTTCCCCCAGAGTTTACCACATCCTGTTGACACTGCTACTCCTGGACTGTGATCATGGAATATATCCTGCTTTTGTTGCAGATTACAGAATACAGAATAACAGAGTTGGAAGAGACCTTGGAGGTCTTCTAGTCCACCCCCTGCTTGAGCAGGAGATCTTATACCATTTCGGACTAATGGTTGTCCAATCTCTTCTTGAAAACCTCCAGTGATGGTGCACCCACAACTTCTGAAGGCAAGCCATTCTACTGATCAATTGTGCTCACTATTAGGAAATTTCTCCTTAATTTTAGATTGGATCTCTCTTTAAAGAGCTTCCATCCATTAGTACTTCTCTTGCCCTCCGGTGCTTTGAAGAATAGGTCAATCCACTCTTTTCTGTGGCATCTCCTCAGTTATTGAAAGACTGTTATCCTGTCACCCCTAGTCCTTCTCTTGCTGAAGGAGTCAATGTTTCATTGTGATTTTTAATAGTCTCAGCCAGAGCTTTTAAAGTTCAATGAACTGGAGTCATTATCTTCAGATCTGCAGGCTGTTTGACTATCTGCCATTTATGGACACACTGCAGTTCCTTGAGCTAAGGCACAAGGTCTGTTGGACCATACTTTCCATTAAGGGATATATATTGCACTAAACCATACTCTGGTTTAGGGTTCATCAGAATTAAGTATATTTCTTAGGAAGCTGTTGGATAGGTCAGTTCTATAAATTGTGGAACTGTTTCTGTGCTACAGTTTTAGCCTTCAAGCTATACGGGTAGAAAGATGGAAATAAAAAGAAATTGAAATAGGAAGAGTCGGTGGAAAAAGTAACTTGTCCCATCTCTTCTCTCATCTGTCAAACTAGATGAACCTGCTGCATTACCAGCCATGGCCATAAATTTAAAATGGGATGGCTACAATAAGCATTTGTATTGCATTGATACTTAATATTTTACATTTGCCTGAGACTATATTTAGAGTGCAGTTTCTATTTCTTTATCATCAAATATTTATTCATCTTTATCCCGGCTTTTTTCCCTCCACCATATGTCCTTTATTGTTAATTGATTCTTTTAGCCGCCCAGAGTCCCTAGGGAGTTGGGCGGCATAGAAATATAATTAAATAAATAAATAAAAATAATTTCCTTTTCATCACATTCCACCCAGCTGTAAACACTGTAATCATCAGTTTATTTCTTTCCATTGTGTACACTGAAGCAACGATTGTTGACTTGACCCTGTAACGAACAGAAATGAAAGCACATCCCTTTGCCTACAGCCTGAGACTATATTTTTGTTTGCCATTCTTTCTTTGCCTTTTCTATGAATTGCAACTTTCTTTCTGTCTTTTTTTTCCCCCTTTGAAAGGCATTTAAATGCATTCTATACATTTACCGTGATCATTATTGGGTTTTAAATGATACAGAGCAGAGCTGAAACAGGTTTTTTTTTATTGAAATATGCTATTGTTGATTTATTTTTAAAAAACATCAGGAAAAAGAGAAAACAAAGGAGAAAAAGCAAGGTGAAAATGATTTTATTCAATAGTTTTCAGGAATGAAATTATATTCATTCATTTTTATTTTATTTTATTTATTTATTTTGTCAAACATGTACAGGATAGTAATTGTTTGTATAAACATAACATAAGTGAAAAGTACCGATAAAAGAGGACAGTAGGACAGTAGGACAGGGACGGTAGGCACAGTGGTGCGCTTATGCACGCCCCTTACAGACCTCTTAGAAATGGGGAGAGGTCTACTGTAGACAGTCTAAGGTTAAAGTTTTGGGGGTTAGGGGAAGAAACCACAGAGTCAGGTAGTACATTTGAACTTACAATTTGAGTTTATTTGGAATAGAGCATCAAATCCCATTCACTGTTTTTATTCTGATTTGATTTTGTTTTCGCTATCTTCTAAAAGTCAAAGTCAAACTGGAAGTAAAATTTAGACTTTATTAATTCATATATCCCCATAAGCCCATATGTAGTTTTTTTTAAAGAATGTTGCATGGACCAACCATTGTGGCTTATAAAACATAATTTATGATTAGCACATTGAGCAGACACAGCTACAAAAAATAACCTATTCAATAAATCATGATGAAATAAAGCATGCCTTAGTGTGATATCTATATACAGTATATAAAAGCCAAATGCCACTCACGCATCATCATGAAATCTCCAGAACCATAAAGCCTACAAACTTGAAACTTGGCACGTATGTTCCTCTTGGCTTCTAGGTGCCCGCTAAGACAGGATTTTTTGAAATGACCATCAGATCATTAGTTATTTCTTATATTATTATTAACACGCTCTGAATGCTAAGGAGTTAGATGTTCTACTCCCCCTCCCCACCTGAAAAGAACTCTGTTCCAACTGCCAGTGGGCATGGCGAGCGCGGGACTCATTCAGCCTGCAGGCTGGGAGTTTAGACATTCTACTCCATGCTAAGGAGTTCAGTTTCGTAGCGAAGCATGGATATCCAGCTACTAGTGTGAATATAGTTTCACTCAACCATTTTAGAACTATGAGGTGAATTTGTTTTACATCATAAAGTATCATAAGACAAATTCTCAGTTCTGAGTGTGTGTCAGCAGCCAAAAAAGCCAATGCAATCCTAAATTGCATTAACAGAAGGATTGAATCAAGATCACGTGAGGTACTTGTGCCACTCTATAAAGCCTTAGTAAGGCCACACTTACAATACTGCATCCAGTTTTGGTCACCACACTATAAAAAAGATGTCGAGACTCTTGAAAGAGTGTAGAGAAGAGCAACAAAGATGATTAGGGGCCTGGAGGCTAAAACATATGAAGAACAGTTGCAGGAACTGGCCATGGCTAATTTAGTAAAGAGAAGGACCAGGGGTGACATGATAACAGTGTTCCAATATTTGAGGGGCTGTCACAGAGAAGAGGGGGACAACCTATTTTCCAAAGCACCTGAAGGCCAGATATGGAACAATGGATGGAAACTGATCAAGGAGAGGTTTAACCTAGAAATAAGGAGAAATTTTCTGACAGTGAGAACAATCAACCAATGGAACAGCTTGCCTTCAGAAGTTGAGAGTGCTTCATCATGGAGGTTTTCAAGAAGAGACTGGACAGCCACTTGTCAGAAATGGTATAGGGTCTCCTGCTTGAGCAGGAGGTTGGACTAGATGATCATCAAGATCCCTTCCAACTCTGTTATTCTAAGTTTATAATGTGCAAAACCACAGTGTGATTGTTTGGTTAGGACAATATATGTTAGCGTACATTGTCATTTATAAGCCTTCATTTGTGGCTTAGCATTCAATATGAACCCACTCATTATGGCCTACACAATGAACCGTAGTTAAAGCAATCCACAGCTTAATGTAATGCATGAACCGAGCCTCAGTGATATATTGCTGATAATGAAAAGTTGCTGGCCCTTCACAGATGCATCTTCTTTCATTACCTAGGAGTAAGGAATATATTGTGTCTTTCTCTGCAATGCAGAGTCCTGTATTTGCCATGGATTCCTCTCCTATGCAAGACTGGGCCAATCTGGAATCAGTGCTGCACTCTGTCGCCTCAGGATATACTGGGCTTCCAGAAGCCAAATTAACTTTTGGCTCTGCCGCAGCTGCTTCACAGGAAATGCTGCAGAAGCAATGTTGCAGTCTTCCTTCTGGAAAGGATGTATGAGTGTGCTCTGCCATTGGTAGGAACTTTATCTCCTTAGATTTCCCCCCCTCCTGATGCCAAGACCATGGGGCCACCATTCTCCCCCCACTTACTGGATATAATATTTGTTTTTCTTTTCTTTTCTCTGCTGGACAGCTGGATTCCCCTTCTTCAACCTCTCCAGCCCCAGGGAGCATGGCAAGAACATTAGGCAGGGGTGAAATGCTACCAGTTTGGCCCGGTCTGGGCGTACCGGTAGCAGTGGCTGCCGGTGGTTCGGAGAACCTGTAGTGGCGGCAGCGCGAGGCTCCGCCCACCCACCCACCCGGACGTTGCCATTTTCATGTTTTTAACCCTCTGCGCATGCACAAAACCTTCTGCGCATGCGCAGAGGGTGAAAGAGCCCGCTTCCGAACTGGTAGGGAAGATAAATAGATTTCACCACTGTTACGGAGCAGGGGAATTACATGGCTGACACCATGGCTCTATGAAAATGCCCAAAGTATACAAATCTTTATGTTACTGTACATAAAATCGTTCAAGTCACATTCTATCCATCACAGTTACAAAAAATTGCAGTGGAAGCCATTTCCTCTGCTGCAATGTAACCCTGCATCCTGCATATCCCATTATGCATATCACACAGGATAGGCACATTCCAGGTTCCCATTTTGAAACCATGGCACATAATGGGACCCAGGAAGTATTTCTCTGTTGCTGCACCTGCCCTTTGGAGTTTCTCTTCTCTTTTGCAGGCTTCCCATGGTCGCAAATGGTAAGAACGGCAGCATTCTAAATCTTTTGAATAAATAAATGTAAAGATCTTTTCTAAGCACAGTTTTGGGGGAAATAATTAGCCTCAGAATCTGGAAACTCAAATGCCTTTTGCTCCTATAAGTACTTAGAGACCTTCAGAGCCTCACTAAGATTCAAAGGAATGCTGATACGTATTGAATTATTCAGAAAAGAAAAACCATACGTGTGCTTCACTTCTTTAAAGATGCTGCCTTGAAATTATGTTCATATCCATTGGAGGACTTCCATTGCAGTTATCTCAGTGTCCAGAAAAGGACACATTATGTTCCTTGCTTCCAGTCAGTTTCTATGATTTAGAGTGAATTTGAACTTGGATTTTTACATTCTTAGTCCATCATTTTATATTAATCCTCCCATATATTATTTGGTTTAATAACCACAAACTGGTGGGAGAAATTCTAGCTGCCAAATTTTCATTTGTTGATCAGCTCAAGGTAAAAGGGACGAAGGCTTGTAGGTAACATGTCTGATCTTGTACAGGCAGGCCATTTTGTGATTTGTTAGGTTTTAACTTAACATTTTGCATGAGCTCAGCTATTGTGATTTACAAATGATGGTTTGGGGCTTAACAAGATTTGTTCAATAAACCATTGTTATAACAATTATGGTTTTAGTACACCTTAATCATGATTTAGCTTTTCTGACCCTATGGTGTGTAGCAGGGGTGAAATTCAGCAGGTTCTGACAGGTTCTGGAGAACTGGTAGCGGAAATTTTGAGTAGTTCGGAGAACCGGCAAATACCACCTCTGGCTGGCCCCAGAGTGGGATGGGAATAGAGATTTTGCAGTATCCTTCTCCCAGGAGTGGGGAGGGAATGGGGATTTTGCAGCATCCTTTCCCTGGAGTGGGATGGGAATAGAGATTTTGCAGTATCCTTCCCCCAGGAATGGGGAGGGAATGGGGATTTTGCAGTATCCTTCCCCTGGAATGGGGTGGGAATGGGGATTTTGCAGTATCCTTCCCCTGCCATTCCCACCAAGCCACAGCCACAGAACCGGTAGGGAAATTTTTTTGAATTTCACCCCTGGTGTGTAGGTAACAAAACCTACCAAGATACTGTATATGTTTAGAATGACACATTTTGTTTTGGGAATGCATCCCATATTTGGTTTCTCTTACATACTCCTAAAACAACTTACGGGTTTCCAGGTAACATTTAATGTATATATAGTAATCTGTTTTTCCATTCATGGAAGTTTATGGAATGGCGAGTCAAATGATACTGTCTTCTACATATAAACCTCTGGTGCTTTTCCTACCATTTATTCTTACTTTTTATCTCTTTTTCCACCCTCTGTCACAGATGTCACAGAGAAAAGGTGCAGATCTGTTCAGAAAAAAAGTCAGAAATGCTGAATTACGTCCTTTAAAGGATAGTGCTAAAAGTATAGAAATGGAAACATATCTTAGGAAACTTTAGTCTCTGAATTTAATGTGAAACTACTGACACAAGGAAAGGGAAAGGGGGAGGGAGTTTCTTTTATTTCAAATACACCAGAAAATTCAGGGATGGGGGCACCTGAACTGTATAAGTGAGGTGGTTCTGGCACCTGAACTGTATAAGTGAGGTGGTTCTTGTTTTGCATCCCTAGACCCTCAATAAAAGCACCCCTCAAATAAAGAGAGGCCTGGCACCATTTTGTTTCTTATAGCACACAGGGCGTTTCAAGTAAGGTGTAAGGTGAAAACAAATCTTTTTCTCTGGTTTCTCCTATAGAGAACTTTGTGAATAAAACCATTTTCCAACATACTTTTTTTTTTGGCGAGTACTTACTTGAAAACAATTTTTCCCCAGTTCAGACACTTGTAGGCTATAATTTTCTTTTTTGAAAGGGTTTGGGTGAAGGCGTAGAAAAGAAGAAAGAAAAAAAATCTTGTTGAATTCTGTTCTGCAACATAATTGAAAGAAAGAACCGTAGTAACTGACAATGAACAAGAACTACCAATATGTTCTTTCTATAAACTTGGTGGCAGCACACCAATAGCAAATCTGTGTGGCTTTGAGTTTTAAATTTCACTTATAATTATACCTTCCAAATGATGGTCATTATCTGGCCTATAAATATGCAGAACACCATGGTGATTATATTGAAGCCCATCTTCATCTTTCCGATTTGTAACTACGCCATATTCTGAGTACCTTTAAAAACTAAAGATATTTCAAGATCAGCCTTTTATAATACCAAATCTCTTTTTTTCCTCTTTCTATAATGAAGACTTGATATATACATGCTTCTAACTTCTAATTAACTGGGGAAACAAGCAGGGGCGGGTTGCTCACTTACCTTGCTACCAGTGCGCTGCGCGCACATCTCCATGTTTCGTGCACATACACACTTGCTATGCACGCACACCCCCTTGCACGATTTTGCTTCTGCGCATGCGCGGAAGCAAAATCACGCTGAAATCTCATGAGGGAACACGTGCGCGTGCGATTTCGGCAATTTTTTGCTTCCGCGCATGCGCAGAAGCAAAAAATCACCGGAAAATTTGCGAAAAAAGATGGCGGCTCCTAGGCAACCAATTGCACCGGGTCGGTAGCCTGTTGATGATGTCACCAGCCTGCCGCTACCGGTGCACCAGTAGGAACCCACCACTGGAAAGTGGTGGATCGCACCGGTAGGAACCCACCACTGGAAACAAGGAAGGATCAGGAAGGAACACTTCAGCTGAGACATCCAGCAACCCTTACAGGTGAAATGAAACTTCAGCACAGCAGAAGGATGAGCTCTGGAACCAAAGCTAGAATTTCCAGGTTAGTTTGATATGATCAGGATATTTTCATGAAACCTCTTCACCCAGGAAAAAAAAGGATTTACCTCACTGGATGTCCTCACACATAATGCTAAGCTAGGGTATTTTTTGTTGTAGGAACCATTTTGGGTTTGTTTCATCGTAATGCTAAACAAAAATGGGTTTAAAAACTCATCACACTAAGTGATCTGAGAGCCATCCAGAGGCATTGATGAAGAGGGGCAACTATAGAAATTGAAGAAATATATAAATCTACAACAAAGAAATGAGATGACAGTTTAACAGCAGTGTCCAACATATTCTGGAATGCCAAGGATTGAAGCAATCAAGGCAGTGCCTCAAAGTAGATAAGTCAATGTTACACATTTATTTATTTTTCATGTTTTGGAACCACCCATCTCTCTCAAAAGAGGGATGACTGGGTCTTAAATTTGGTGTTCTACTTGTGATTTGACTGAAGTCTTTTGATTTTTTTTCTCTTAAGTATGTTTTTTTTACCTCAAAATGTGCTAGGGGTTTTTCAATTATTATAGTTTTAAAAATTTAAAGAGAGCAAATTTTCTCCTCCACCACCCCAGCTTAATATGAGCCCAACCAATTTGTGTAGTTTAATTATCCACAACGATTTTATTTATTTATTAGTGACATTTATATACCGCCTCACAGTGCAAGCACTCTCTAAGCGGTTTACACCAGTAAGCAATATTTGTTTGTGAGACTTATATACCACCCAGTGGTGGGTTCCTACCAGTGCGGTCCACTCTATAGCACCGGTAGCGGCCCACTGGTGACGTCACAGTACCGGTGCGGTCGGTTGCCGGTGCCTGGGCGCCACCATTTTTTTGGGGGGGGGGGAATTAATTTTTTTAAAAAAATTTCTTCAGCGCATGCCCAGAAGCCGAGTTTCTGGCACTGCTCATGCACTGCCTTCCTACCCCACAGTGAGGGGAGGATGGCTGAGGGAGCGCGTGAGACGCTGAAAGAACGGGCGGCAGAACCTATCTCAGTTCCTCTCCCTTCAGCAGTCTGAGAAGCCACGAATGTGCGGTGATGATCCTAGGTATTTTCGCACATTTGAGGCTTCTCGAGCTGCTATGGGGAGGGGAAATGGGTGGCAGGACCTATCTCAGTTCCTCTCACTTCAGCAGTCAGAGAAGCCATGCCCACCCGGTCACATGGCTGGCAAGCCACACCCAAAAAATAAGCCACACCCACAGAGTGGTAGTAAAAAAATTAGGAACCCGCCTCTGATACCGCCTCACAGTGCAAGCACTCTCTAAGCGGTTTACACCAGTAAGCAATGTATATTTATATTGCCCCCAACAATCTGGGTCCTCATTTTACCTACCTCGGAAGGATGGAAGGCTGAGTCAACCTTGATCCAGTGAGATTTGAACCACTGACCTGCGGATCACAGTCAGCTAAAGTGGCCTGCAGTATCCCATTCTAACCGCTGCACCACCTCGGCTCATCAAGGATTTTACAAGCCTTCTGAGAACCAGAAAGGACAGGAGCAGGGGTAGGTTCTACATTTTTTTACTACCGGTTCTGTGGGCGTGGCTTATTTTGTGGGCGTAGTTTGATGGTCATGTGACTGAATGGGCATGGACAACTTGACGTCACTCACGCCCACTCAGATGACCCTCCCACCAAGCCACGCCTACAGGAAAAGGTAGGAAACTTTCCCCTCCTTTAGCGGCCCCACCCCATCCCCTGCTACCCACAAATTGATCTTTCCTCCTGCAGCACCGCCGCCCTTCTCAGCCCCAGCACAGCGGCTGCGACTTTTATTATTAACATCTACCTGAAATAAATAAAATAACTAACAACGCATGGTCAAAATGGGGCAACGTGATAGACTTCTATATACTAAGCTGTGGATGGATTCAGAAACCAAGCCTACTTCTGAGTTGGTCGATGTGTCTCCGCCACACTCGGCCATCGTCGAGTTTGACTTGATAGGACTTTGGCCCTGTGATTGCTATTACTGTGGCTTTCACCCACTTAGGATCCCCTGCGTAGTTTTGTGCGAACACTAGCTCGTCTGTTGCTAGTGTCAGGGTCAGTTTGGTTGAATCTATGGGTGTCTCCAGATGGTAGTTGGGGTTCAGCCTGTCCAGTTGGGACCTTAGTTTCCATCCCATCAGCATCTCGGCAGGGCTCCTATTAGTGGCCGCACATGGTGTGATTTGTTGGGCGAATAGGAACTGGTTGATCCTTTCTTGCCAGTTCCCTGGGCCCATTCTGATTAAAGTCTCTTTGGTCATTCTCACCATTCTTTCTGCCCGGCCATTGCTAGCCAGACTGAATGGCGAGACGAGCACATGCCTTATGGTGGCTTCCGTAATCGAGGTGTGCATGATCATGACCTCCAGCCATTTCGAGTAGGCATCCACCACGATTGAAAAGGTCTGCCCCGCCATAGGTCCAGCAAAGCATATGTGGATTCTTGACCATGGGGCCTTGGGTATTTTCCACTCTAGTGGTGTGGCTCATGGCGGAGCCAGTTGGGTTTCTTGGCATGCCATGCAGGTCGCCACCCATTTGGTAATGTCCTGATCCAATTTTGGCTACCACAGGTAATTCCTTGCCAACGCTTTCATGTGTACTATTCTGGGGTGCCCTATGTGTAGGGTTTCCATCACCCTTTTCCGTAGGCTCTAGGGTACAACAACTCGCTCCCCCCACAATAAGCGCCCCTTCAGCACCGACAGTTCAATCTGTTTACTTCAAAACGGTTTAAATTCTTCCCCCTCTTCTTCCTGTGGCCATCCCCTTAACACCCAGTTCATGACTTTGGACAGTACCTTGTCTTTCGCTGTGTGTTCTGCGATGTCATGAGATGTGACTGGGCTGGTTTTTTCAATGTCGACCAATAATATTTCGGCCACAGGTGTGGGGTCTTTCACGAAGTTGGGTGTGGGGCAGCGGCTGAGTGCATCGGCATTTCCAATGCTCTTCCCTGGTCGGTGGGTCAGCTTGTAGCTGTAGCCGGACAGGAAGATTGACCAGCATGTCATCCTGGGTGACATGTATTGGGGTGTTTGCTGGTTGCCTGCGAGAAGACCCAGTAATGGTTTGTGGTCTGTTATGAGTTCAAATTTGCGGCTGTATAGGTATTCATGGAAACACTTGATTCCAGCCACTGCTGCAAGCGCTTCTTTGTCCAGTTGGCTGTAATTCTGCTCAGCTGGGGACAATGTATTAGAGTAATAGGCTATAGGAGCCTGGGATCCATTGGGAAGTTGGTGGCTGAGGACGGCCCCCACTCCAAAAGGGGATGCAATTAACAATAGGGGGAGGTTCTCATTGTATTGAATGAGCACACTGTTTGACGATAGTAAGTCCTTTACAGCTGTAAAAGTGTTGGCTTCCCTCGGTCCCCATGTCCCCATGGCTGTCTTCCCCAAGAGTCTGTGGAGTGGCTCAGCAACTGTCACCTTCTGTTTCAAAAAGATGGCATAAAAGTTCAGTAACCCAAGGAATGCTTGCAATTCCGTTTTATTCCTGGGGGTCAGTGCTTCTTTAATGGCCTTTAGCTTTCCATCTGTGGGACGAATGCCGGACCCGTCAATTAGGAATCCCAGGAATTTGACTTTATTGACCACTACTTTGCATTTATCCCGCTTCACTTTGAGCCCCCTTTGTTGGAATCGTCCCAGAACCTCACACAGCCTGCTCACGAGTTGTTCCTTCGAGTCCCCTGAGATGAGGACATCATCGAAATAAGGAACCACTCCAGGGATGCTGTTGAGTAAGTGTTCCATCATGCTTTGGAGCAGTCCTGGGGCCACGCTTACTCCAAATTGCAGGTGGCTGCACTTGAATGCCCCCCTGTCTGTGACAATAGGGCCTCTGAGGTGGCTGCATCCACTGGTAGCTGTTGGTACGCTTGAGCCAGGTCCAGTTTGGCAAATATTTGTCTGTTCCCTAGGGAGTGCAGAAGTGTTGCACAACTGGCACTGGGTAAGCATTTTGTTGTAGTGCCTTATTAATAGTGCACTTATAGTCAGCGCAGACGCATATTGATCCATCTGGCTTCATCGGGGTTACTATGGGGGTCTCCCACGTGGCATGATCAACTGGCTCTAGGACCCCTTGGGTGATTAGCTGGTCCAGTTGTTAATCCACTATGGGCTGGAGTGCAAAGGGGACTCTTCGGGGCTTTAATCTAATGGGAGTGATGCTGGGGTCTAGGTTAAATGAAATGGGCTTGCCCTTATATTTACCTAGAATCCTGTCAAAAACATCAAGGAAATCAGCCAGCAGTTTGTCCAGTTCATCCCCGTTTATTTGGTGTAAGCCGGTAATGCCGATGCCTAGGGGCTTGAGCCATTCCACGCCGAGTAGGTTTGGCCTGTTTCCCTCGACGATGGTTAGGGGTAGCTTGCCTCTGAATTCTTTGAATTGTAGGGGTATCTCTGCTCGTCCCAAGACTCAGATGGGGTTCCCCTGGAAATCGTTGAGTTGGATTTGTTGAGGCTTTAGCTGGTGTCGCGTGATGGACGGTTGAACTTGCTTCAAGGTGTCCCAGGACATTATGGTGAAAACGGAGCCAATGTCTAGCTCCATTCTACATGGGGTTCCATCAATAGATATGGTGATGTGGAACTTTTCCCCTTGGCCGGCGTCGGAGTAACCCACAGTCGTATGGTAGATCCCCCGGTTGTCCTGGTATTGGTAATTGTCCCAACGTCTGCCTCGTTGGCCCCCTGGTCTGTTCTGCCCTTGTCTTCCCTGTCCCATGGGTGGTTTGGGTTGGTAAGGGGCAGGTTGGTAGGGAGTCGGTTGGGTGGCTCTGCACGCTTCTGCGATGTGTCCTCTTTTCTGGCACTGGTGGCAAATGGCGTCTTTAAACTTGCAAACCGTCCAGGCATGGCCCCCTAGGTAACCCAAACAATGGGCTTGCCTGTTCTTGTAGTCCCTGGGGCTTACCTTTTCTCTGGGTGGACGCGGTGCACCATTTCGTCCTCCTCCAACTCATCATCATATTCGGGAACCTCGGTCATCCAGTCGGGCTCCCTATGAGTGCGCTGGACTCCACTGATCTTTCTGATGTTGGCTGCGGAATTGTCTGAAGATTTGGCGGCTCTGGCTTCTTGCACGACGTCCTTGAACGTCGCCCCTCACCGGATTAATAATTTCTTTTGGAGGTTGAGATCGCGCATCCCTAAGATGATCCGATCCTTCATCATTTCTTCGGGATTTATAAATTCACACTTTGTTGCGATCTTCCCGGAGTTTGGCTACAAAGTCATTTATTGTTTCGCCTTCTCTTTGGCAGAGATGGTAAAGCCTGTATTTGAAATCTGTTGAAATTTAAAATTTATCTATTTTAAAAAATTAAAGATATTTTTAAGATTTAAGATATTTTTGCGCATATTGGAGAATCAAAAGAAGGAATATTAAGCATTGGAAGGAAAATGAAATAACTGATTTGTAGCAATGGATTGCTGATATGTATGGTCAGTTAACGTTTGACTGTCTATCTGCCTGCCAATGACAGGCAAGGAACATGACTTTCAAGCAATCTGGTTAAATGTTTGGAGTATTTTTAAAAAAAATTAGATTAGTGTTCAAGCCATTTAAAAAGTTCATTTTCGTAATACAATGTTGCACCTTTTAAATTGTTTTTTTACTTTTATTATTAGTGTCTGAGGGTTGTTAGCAGGAGTGGGTTCTAACTTACCTTGCTGCGGGTTCGCTTCCTCCCGCACCACGTGGGTGCGCTGTGTGGGCGCACGCATGATTTGCACATGTGCGCATGTGCAGTGCTGAATTTTTTTATAAGCCCCCCAAAAAGCCAAAAACAAGATGGCGACGCATGCGCAGTGTTGGAAACTCGGCTTCTGCGCATGCTCAGAAGAAAAAAAATGCAAAAAAAATTCAAAAAAAGATGGCGGCATCCACGGACTGGCACCGACCAAACCGGTTCTGTGACGTCATTGTGACGTCACCAGCAGGTCGCTACTGGTTTGGGTGAACTGGTCCAAACCAGGAGGAACCCACCTCTGGTTGTTAGTTTGTTTCTTTTTCTTTTCTTTTTTTGTATTTAAACTTTGGAAATAAAATAAAAATTTGTGAACACCGCACATTTTTAAAGGTTTGAACATTATTAAATGCTGTTACCCTTGCCTATCTACATGTATTATTATTTTTCTTTTATGTTAATTGCTTTGACGCAATGAAAACTCTTATTTTCAAAGATTCCCACTGAGAGAGTTAAATATAAAGCTCTACCACCTGTTAAATAAGGTGAGAGGGCAGCCAGGGCAACCTGGATAATGAATGCTTGCCTTCAGGTGTTGTTGAGGTTAATGAAGCACAAAAATAATTTATCAAAAGATAATGCCAAGAAAAGTTTTGAATATTGTGAAACCTTCTTCAAGGCATTCTTAAATAGGAAATACAGAGAGTTACCAAAAGCATATTTTCAGCAATAAGACAGTAATCTGGCTCTATCCACAGAATTTCTCTCTCAAAGTGTGCTGTTTAGGAGATGTTTCACCAAGGTTCCATACATGACAGCATAGCTCAGGGATAGCTTAATTATCCCTTTTTTTTCTCTCTTCAGAGTTTGTCAGATGAAGAGAAGCAACGTCCCGCCTAGGACTTTCAGGATACTTACTTTCATAGAGAGAAAATGAACTCCTTGTATCTACTCAATCCTGAATCCGAAAGGTGAACACTTATTATGTCTTGTTTTATGGCCATGTGCTGGCAACTACATCACTGCTGCCATTTTTTCTTAGGCAATGCCTCTATCCCCTCATTTTGGATGTTTTCTGCAAAAAACTTTCTTGCCACTTTTGGTAGGACACAGATAAAGGAACATACAAAAGGCCGAGACTTATACAGATAGTCCTTGACTTGCAACCACAACTGAAGCCAACATTTCTGTTGCTGAGCGTGACAGTTGTTAAGTGAGTTTTGCTTCAGTTTACAACCTTTCTTGTCACTGTTGTTAAATGAATCACTGCAATTGCTAAGTAACGTGGTTGTTAAGTGAATCTGGCTTGAGGCAAGCATTTTTGTGCTTCATTAACCTCAACAACACCTGAAGGCAAGCATTCATTATCCAGGTTGCCCTGACTTTAAACAAGGTGATCACATGACCCCGGGACACAGCAACCATCCTAAATATGAGTCACTTGCCAAGCATCTGAATTTCGATCACATGGGAATGCTGTGACGGTTGTAAGTGTGAAAAAAGATCATGTCCCCTTTTTTCAATGCTGTTAAAAGGTCACTAAACGAATTGTAGGTCAAGGACTACCTGTACTCTGCATTAAGTAAGGCTTGTTTAATCATAGTTTATTTAAAAACAAAACCAGTGGGACCAGTCCACAGGTTGCTACAAAATGATGAAAATATTTTCCCAGCATAGTATTGTACAACTATATGCTATTAATTTAACAGATAAGAAAGCTGAGTATTTCGCTAAATAATTCATAATGCTAAGCTGGTGTTTAAAAGGCAAAATCTACCAATGCTCATTAAAAAGCCGCTGTGAATTAGAAACTCAATTTTCAAACAAGGCTTTGATAACTGGTTAGTTATTTCTCCCCTCCTGCACTCCCCTCCCCATTCCTGCTTTGTAAGCAGCTCATTGTCTGCCAATATCGTTGTTTGGCAGCCCAATAAAATATAAGGTGTTCCTGATAGCACACTGTAACATTTTAATTAATTAAGCAGTCCAGCCTGAAGTGCTTTGTGGAAAAGTTAAAATAATATTCCCGGCTTTATCTGGCACTAGCAAGCCACAAATAAACGTTTTGTTACTTTGCTTATCTTAAAAGGACAGAGTTATCCTCCTAATTTATTAATGCCTATTTTAAATCCTCTGATCAGTAATTACAGGATTGCTTGTGTGGGGTACTTCTGATTAATGCCTTTGCTTGGTCAATGGAAAAGGAAGGTGGAAGCAATGGTGAAAGAATATTACTTAAATTTTTACAAGGATTGGTATTTTTCCAAAGGTTGATTAAAGAAAAGGAAGGCTCCCTTTTTAATAAAGGAAGAGAGGGCGAGCAACGTGGAGCATTCAGCTAACTCTAAAAGTTCAGAACAGCCAACTGGCTGATAGTTTTGGCAAGAATTGAAGTGAGCAGACCTGTTGTCAGCACCTAGTAGTTGATGACAGACACATTCCCCTCTGTCGTCCTACCCCCCCTGTCCCTCCGCCCCCAGCACCTGGAGGATCTAGCCACATGCAGACTTGATGGCTGCTCTATTTTCCCACAATGTCTTATAATATGAAACACCACTCCGAAGTATTGTTGGAAATCAAGGTGGAGGATAAAGTCCACCAGATCCCCTCAAACCAAAATAGAATGGGAAGAAATGTATTTCATCGATCAAGATAATATTTTAACAAAGTCTGGGTAATGATCCTAAATTAACTGTACCAAGGGTGGGTTCCGGATTCTTCTACTGTTGGTTCGCTCAGGGACGCGCCGGGCGGGTGCGCATGCACGCGTGCCTGCGCAGTACTAAAAACCAAGATGGTGGCGCCTACAGCACTGCTGAGAGAACCAGCTCGGGGGCGTGGCAGGCCTGGGTCACTGCCGATTCCAGCGACCCAGGCCGCCACGTTACTAATGGTTCTATGGAACTGGTCCGAATCGGTAGGAACCCACCTCTGAACTGTACTTAGATTAACAACAATAAAGAAAAATATACTAGGGTAAGGTAGATATCAAAAGCGCCTAGCACAATTGGATACCAATTACTTGGAATCCTCTTGCCTGTTATCCTGATGGTATTTGATTTCCTTCTTTCCCTTGGATAGGTTTCTCCACTGAGATGCATAGCAGCTCTGGAATGGGAGAGGAACTGAGGCAGCTTCTCGTTTCTAGCTGGCACTGGAACCCTGCCATATTTTATCTCCCACCATGGAAGGCTTTGCATCCAACAACCAAGATTTCTTGCTGAACATCCAGTCAATCCTAACGTCAATCCTGCATATTATAGAGCAGTGATGGCTAACCTTTTTCTCATAGTGTGCTGAAAGTATGTGTGCACGTGCGCAACAGCACACAAGCATGTCAGCACCCATAATGCAATGCGCTCCCCAGTGGAAGCGGTTATTTACCCAAATCTATTAAGTGATAAGACAGTAATAACCTACCAACAAGTATTGGATGATTATGATAATCTTAAAATGAAACAAGATCTTAATGAGTCCGGTATACAACTAGATTGGTGGCACTATCTGCAGGTCCAATCTAGATATAGTAAAGATAAACAACTTGGTTTCCAAAATATGAACGGCCTAGATAAAATATTATTAGGTACTGATGGAAAAGTATTATCGAAATTATATAGTTATCTGTTAGAATATAAATTGTTTGAAGAAACTGTTAAAGGATCAATGATAGCTTGGGCCCAAAACTTTGGGTATAATATACATCTTTCTGAATGGGACAAAATTTGGGAACAGAACTACAAATTAACCTTGGCAATACCTTATAAAGAGAACATCTATAAAATGTTTTATAGATGGCATCTTCCTCCGGCCCGACTGGCAAAAATGTTTACTAAATTATCTCCTAAATGCTGGAAGTGTAAAATAGAAAATGGAACATAGTACCACCTTTGGTGGACTTGCCCTCAGGTGAGAATATTTTGGAATAAGGTAAGGTGACCAGACGTCCTGCTTTTGGCGGGACAGAAACGCTTTTCAAGCGTGTGTCCCGCGTCCCACATTCTTTCCAAAAAGTCACGCTTTTTTGGAAAGAATGCCGAAACAGCGGGACGTCTGGTCACCTTAGAAGGAGAAGCACAAAAGAGAGGTACTACCACCGAAATAAAAACCGGAAGCAAGTCGGGCAAAGCGGAATTTCAGCGAGCTGGCTTCCTGCTCCTTCTCTCCTTCCCCCGCCCCATCCCTAGCCCCACCCTCGGAGGCGCCACTGCTGTTGGGATGCGGGTGGAGGGGTGAGGGACGAGGAGCCGTCGCCGCTGCCGTCGTCTCAGAAAAAGGGGGTTGAGGCGCCGCTGCGGACTCGGAGCGGTGGTTTGAGCTCATGAGCGGCCCCTCCGGCGACGCAAACAGCCCTCCCACATCCCCCTCCCCTTCCTTCCCCCCGTCGCCACGCTGCCGCTGTTGACCTGGGGCCGGGCAGGCGACCGGGAGACCACGGGGCTTGGATGCTTGGAGCTCGCGACAGAGACCTAGCCCCGAGCCTGCCATGGGCTGCTGCGGGAGCGCTGCCTTGCAGGTAAGCTGCCGGCTGCCTCCTTTCCCCGCCTCCCGTTCGTCGCTTGCCAGCCCAAGCCACTGCCGGCTCCTGAAGGGGAGGCGGGAGGCGAGGAAAGGCCTCCCGCCTCCCCCCCACCTGGACGCCGACATTTGTGTTGTTTTGCCCTCTGCGCATGCGCAGCGTTCTGCGCATGCGCAGAGGGCAAAACTCAAATGGCGGCACCCAGGCGGGCCCGCCCCCCGTCCCGCTTAAAAAAAAAATCTGGTCACTTTAGAATAAGGTTAAAATTATAATAGAACAAATTATAGCATGAAGTCTTGAATTAAAACCAGAACTATTCTTACTAGGCATATTTAGGGGAAAATTTGATGAAGAAGATAGATATTTAATATTACACATTACTACAGCCGCTAGAATTACTTACGCACAAACTTGGAAATTGGACTCAATACCAACAATGATAACTGTGGTCAATAAAATTTTGGAAGTAGCAGAGATGTGCAAGTTAACGATGGAAATTCAGGACAAAGAAGAGACAGATTTTTATAAAACCTGGGATAGATGGTATAATTGGCTTGGACAAAAAAAATACAGAAATCTATTATAGTATAACTTCTTGCAATGCTATAACAAACTGTAGTTTATTTCATATATTATAATACTTTACCTCACTTTCTGACTGAACTAATGTTTGCAAACAGTAGGATGAATTGGGTAAATTAGCTGTAGAAATATTTATAATGTATAAATACAGATATAATATATAATCGAGTGTATAAAGATTAGTAGTAATAGCTAATAGGCTGTCAAAGAAGCATGATTTCACTTTTATGGTTTGTATCAGTTTGTAGTTGACTGCATATGTTATTTGTTTACTGTAGTGTTTTCTACAGTTTTTGTATTTGTTTTTCTTTTTCTGTTGTGTTTATTTTTGTTGTTGTGTGTATTTAATTGTTATGTTTTTAAAGGAAAACTCAATAAATATTATTTTTTTAAAAAAGAAATGCAATGCGCCTGCCCCTGCACATGCATGCACAATCCCCCCACAAATGCACATGTGACCCCCATGCTCCCCCCACCCCACGCATGCACATGCGACCCCACCCCGCCCCCATTTTGGACCTAGCAGGCCTCCCTGTAGCCTCCTGGGACCAAAAATGGGCAGTGGGGAGGCACGTCACACATACACACATGGTTTTAGGCCTAGCAGGTCTCCCTGCAGCCTCCTGGAACCAAAGATAGGCTGCGGGGGGCACATTGCCCCCCCCGCCTCCCATTTTGGGCCTAGCAGGCCTCCCTGCAGCCTCCTGGGACCAAAAAGGGGCCGTGGAGGGATGCGGCGCACCCCCCTGTGCTCCCCCCACCCACTGCGCAAATGCACGTGACCCCCTACGCATGCATGTGCATCTCCTGCATGCGCCCCCCCACATCCTGAAAATCAGCTGGCCAGCAGGAGGCGTGCACGCGCATGCGTGGTGGAACTGAGTTGGGTGCCGCAGAGAGGCAGAAATGAAATGGAATGAATGAATGAATGAATGAATGAATGAATGAATGAATGAATGAATGAATGAATGGAGCAAGCAAGCAAGCAAGCAAGCAAGATTAACAATAAAATCCCACTTCAGTATAAAATCATGTATCTTAAAGAAGATTTCCTTAACTTGATATACTCCAGGTCTGTTAGATTCAGTGTTTTAGAATTCCCAGCCAATATTGGCTATTCTCCCCTCTCTTTCCATGTTAGAGAAAACCATATTAAATGCTTATCATTTTGATCAGTTTCTAGTTTACTTTCACTAACAAATGTATTTGCCATGCCATACAACATTGGAACAATACTGTAATTTCATTTGCATGTGTCACACTAATTTCATCTCTGTGTGTTATGTATGTAACTGTATTAGTGGTGGGTTCCTACCGGTGCGTTCCACTCTATCGCACCGGTAGCGGCGGGCTGGTGATGTCATCAAGAGGCTACCGACCTGGTGCAGTCGGTTGCCGTTGCCTAGGAGCCGCCATCTTTTTTTGCGAATTTTTCAGCGATTTTTTGCTTCTGCGCATGCGTGGAAGCAAAATTGCGCCAAAATCTCACAAGGGGAAATGCGAGAGAGAAAGATTTCAGCAAGATTTCGCTTCTGCGCCTACGCGAAAGCAAAATCGCATGAGGGGGGCGCATGAAGTGTGCGTGTGCAGGCACGAAACATGGTGATGCGTGCGCAGCGCACTGGTAGTAAGGTAAGGGAGCAACCCGCCCCTGAACTGTATACATAGGTTAGAGAGAGAAAAGGGGCTTTTATAAAAAGAAAATTCCCTTAAAAACCAAAGACTTGTTTAGCATAAGATTTGATTTTCAGTGGAACCCAAGCAGGGTTTGAGACAACCATTTTTTAAAGCCTCTTTGCCACTTTTTTTCATTCCAGCAATATGATTCCAAACTTAAGATCAAAGTGTCATTACTGAAAACCACCAGTAGATTCTTTACTCACAGAATACTATACAGAATGTATACATTTAATGTACTACGTTTTCTCTTTTAAAATCTGGTGGAGCATTTTTCCCTCTTTGGCCACCAGCACTCATTTAAGAATATTAATATTCTTTTGTTCCATTCTGGACATTCATTTCTTGCCAAGTCATCAGCAAATTCAAATGAGCCAGATTCTAAACATTTATCTTCTGTGCCCTCTTCAAATTATGTAAGACAGCTAACCATCGAACGATACAACATACAATTAACAGCTCTCAATCTGATAGAAAGTGACATAATTTGCAACCCTGAAAATTGCACTTATCTGAGAGATGCACAGTTTAAATGTGCAGGCAAAACTTTTGCCAAATTCTGCTTTTTCCACATTATTTATTCTTTCATGTGTTAGATTTTTATTCTTCTTCTTTTTTTTTTTTTTGCTTTAGAATGAACATACGGGGGTGAGCATACGTAATACCCCATCCTCCTATTTTCTCCATAACAACAACCCTGTGTTGGACTGAAGAAAGTGATGGTCCAAAATCACCCAGCTGGTTTCATGCCTGAGGGGGGTCTAGAACTCTCAGTCTCCTGATTTCTAGGCAGAACTTTAACACTAGACTGACTCTGGTGGCTTAATATTGTGTATCTTATTCTTTTTAACCTTACCACTATTGGAGCCAATGTTCACAATATATGAAATGTTGTTATTTACTTGAAAAGAAATACAATAATACCTATTGTGAGTAGTTAAGAATCTGTTGCAATTGTTTACGATCTTAAAGCAGATACTTCTAACTCCAATTATGCTGTCAGAATCCCCTTTCCACACAAGCTATGTGAACATTAAAGCTGACTCTTATGAATGTTTCAGGATCTGGATTTGTAAAAAAAATTGTTCTCTCCCCCCCACCTTTCCTTCTTGGTTTTTGAAATCATATCAGGGTGGGGGGAAATAACTCGGTGGATGATATGAACATTTCTGAACAAAATCATCAAGTCAAATCATTTGAATCAAAACACTAACTAGACATAAGCAAAACAAGTGTTTTTGGAAATTAAAACAGTGACTATATAAAGGGTAGCCAGAGAGATTTGGACAGGGAAAGGTTGAGGCTTCTTCCCTAAATTGGAGCTGGGATTGGCAGTAATCAGGAGAAGAGAAGACGAAGAAGATTTTGGTGGGGAATTAAGGAATCTTGATTCAAGATCCATGAGGGAAAGGTATTTATTTAGACAACTTATATCATGATACAATAACTGAGGTGATTATTGAGTGTTGTGATGGTTCTTTGTCATGAAGCTACCATACTTTTTGGAGTATAAGACGCTCCGGACTATAAGACATACCTATCTTTCTTGGGGAGGAAAACAAGAAAAAAAATCTGCCTCTGCCTCCCAGCATCCCTCCAGTATTCATCTGGCCCGTTCACTGCGGCCCATTTGCTGCGGCCCATTTGCCGGCACCCATTCGCTGCCGCAGCCCGTTTGCCGACACCGCAGCCCGTTTGCTGCCACCCATTCGCCACTGCCAATGCGGCCCATTCACCACCACCCACTCATTGCCACAGCCCATTTGCCGCCGGCGTGGCCCATTTGCCATGACCTGTTTGCCGCCGCCTGTTCACCTCGGCCTGTTCGCCGCTGCCGCCACAGCCCATTTGCCGTCACCCATTCACCACTGCCACCACAGTCCATTCGCCACCGCCCGTTTGCCACCACCCATTTGCTGCTGCCGCCCGTTTGCTACCGCCACGCCCCATTTGCTGCAGCCTGTTTGCCACCGCCATCTGGGCCCATTCTAGAACACCTGATCGACGTCGTACCAACCCCCTCCCCCCTGCCTCAACATTCGCTGTTTATTTATTTATTTATTTATTTTGTTATTCTTATATGCCGCCCAACTCCCGAAGGACTCAGGGCGGCATGTTATAAGATGCAGGCATGTTATAAGATGCACCGAAATTTTTGCCCACTTTTGGGGGGGGGGGGAAGTACGTCTTATACTCTGAAAAATACAGTATATATGATTGACTTAGATACAAAAAATATAAAGAAGGAAATGGTTCTGACAAACTGGAAGTCATGTTATTGACAAAAAGATCAAAGTGATTCTTGCCATTGCTTTATTTTTCTTGTTTCTTGCTTTATTCCTTTCCTTTTTGTTCTGTTTTATTAAATAAATAAAGAGGAGGGGGAGTATAGGTACTGTTTGACTTACAACCATTCATTTAGCAATCATTTGAAGTTACAAGGGTACTGAAAAAAAAAGGCCTTGAACTTATGACTGTCACATGATCACATGCACTTATGGGCATCCCCATGATCACGTGATCAAAATTCGGGCACTTGGCAACAGGCATGTATTTACCATGATTGCAACATCCCTGGGTGATGTGGACTAGTCCCAGGAGTTTCCTCAGCAAAGTTTTTCAGAATCTTTGCCATCACCCCTCTTCCAAGGGATGACTCAAAGTCACCCAGCTGGCTTTCTGTGTAAGGTGGGACTAGAATTCCCAGTCTCCCAGTTTCTAGCCTAGTGCTTTAACCAATATACCAAACTGGCTCTCTGTACAGATTGGCTGTAATTGATCAAACAAATAAGCAACAATGAACAAATATATTCCCTTGAAACCAATTATACTTTTTTTTAAAAAAATCTATTTTTTCTAATACTATTTTCTTCATATTATGGAGCAAAACAAATGGTTATAATTTCACATCTTCAATTTGTGCTTAATATCACTCTGCTTGGAACAAGAAAGCTATTTTGCGCCGTGTTCTGATTTTCTTTAAGGCATTTAGCCAAGAGAGTAAATAATGAATTTAGTTAGCTCTGAGGCATATTTGGGATTAATTTTTAGGCAGTTAAAAGAGATACAGCAACATTGCTGGGTTTACCATGTTCAATATCTGGGTCCTGGATTTCATTGATCAACTTTATTTTATTTGAGAGAGAGAGAGAGAGAGAGAGAGAGAGAGAGAGAGAGAGAGAGAGAGAGAGAGAGAGAGAGAGAGAGAGAGAGAAACTGAGACAGATGGACAGGGAAGACCACACAAGGCAAGGCCGACAGAAGGGTTGTGCAAAATATCAAGGAATACAAGAACTTTTTGTTACAAAGAGGCATCATGCAGTCTGAGGGTTGGAAAAGGGACTCCTTTTTTGATATCAGCGTTCTGGATAAAAATGAGAATAGATTGCAATTGTCAAAGATTTGTTGTTATTTTTTTGCTGTTGTTTTTGTTCTTGTTTCTGTTTTATGAAAGTTACCGTAGATAAAGAGGAGAAGAGGAGGTGGTGGTCAGGGTTGATGCTTTTCAAATATTGCCAAACTACATTACATAAAATAAAACAATAACAATATCATATCATCAAATGCACAATAATACAGGAAATACAGTAGGGGTCATAGAAAAAAACACAACTCAAGATAATTTAAATAAATTGAGGAAGATGACAGCATGAACCACAGTTTTGTCTGAAGAAATGAAAAGAAAGGCATGAATAACAGAAAAATAAAATAGCCTAGCAACAGAGTTAAAGTCAGAAGTGGTGGAAAAGAGTAAGAGAAAAACATTAATTCAGGATTCACTACAGTTGACTGGCTGTGATTCTCAAAGGTCTTGAGGAACAGTATTTTTCAGACTTACCTAGAAATGCCTGCTGAGCTAAAGCTAAAGCTGTTTCCAGAGATATATTTTGATATACTGATGATGAGACCCTCGAGTAAAAAAAAGTCTGACAAACAAACAAACAAGCTGGAGCCTTTTCCAACAAACCCATTTAATTGATAAGCACAATCCACACTAATGGGACAGGCATACATAAAAGAGCCGAGGTGGCACAGCGGTTAGAGGCAGGTACTGCAGGCCACTTTAGCTGACACTGATCCGCAGGTCAGCGGTTCAAATCTCACCGGCTCAAGGTTGACTCAGCCTTCCATCCTTCCGAGGTAGGTAAAATAAGGACCCAGATTGTTGGGGGCAATGTAAATATACATTGCTTACTGGTGTAAACTGCTTAGAGAGTGCTTGCACTGTGAGGCGGTATATAAATCTCACAAAATAAATAAATAAATAAATACTACAGGATCAGGAAAGGGGGTTGATTGAACCAGACTTTGCTCAAAATTTGCTGGATTGTTAATTGCCAACTTGGATACATGAAAATGAACATGTAGCTGTTTTTCTAAATTTATCTGTATTTACTTCTGATCTTTCAGCTGGAAATGGAGTTATTAGCTACTTTTGAGTCATGAGCCAGAAAATGCACAAAATTCCCTTCTGTGCTTCATGGTTCAATGTAATTATGTACGGTATGATGTTTGCTTCTTCAGCTTTTTTCCTTTCCTCTTAGTTGAGAACTAACACCAGCCGCATCTCATCATCAGTATACCACATGGAAATAATTTACATGTGAATTAATTCAGCAGAACATAAATTGTACCATATATATTCCCAGGTAGAGCAACAATAATAGAAATAATAATACTTCAAAAACAAAGATAAAGCAGAAACTCAGACAAAATAAAAGATGAAGAAAGGTATTTACTATATATGGTATGAATATATTTTGATAGCAATAGCAAGAGAAAATAAGAGAACTGGGATATTTAAAGAGAGCTACAAATTGTAGAGATTTCACACACTAAAGCAATTCTCATGTAAGATTTTGCATGAGTTACACAAACATTCATAGATTTAAATTTCTTTTTCATCATTCTTTTTGCAATTCCAAAACAGGGATATAATACATTGAAAATGTAAAAAACATTTAATTTCATTTAAAATAATTGAAACATTTGCAACCACAAATCCTTTAAAATACAGAATAGTATTATTCAGATAGAAATGAGCAACAATATATATTACCTAAAACTCTCATACCTGTTTAACTGTTCAATTTGGCAAAAGGCTGCATCATAGAGCAATCATTTTTGAATCAATGTATCTCAAATGGGCTAATTTACAGAATGGGTCTAAACTCCGGCATCCATGGCTCTTCTGGGATTGAAATTTGGCAAACTTGGGGGCACTTCCATAGCCATGCTGCCACGGTCAGTGGCAATCATGTGATTAGAAATGACAATCATGTGATTGTGGCTGACCGTGGCAGCATGGCAGGGGGTTCTAAATTTTTTACTACCAGTTCTGTGGGTGTGGTTTATTTTGTGGGTATGGCTTGAGGGTCATGTGATGGTGGGAGTGGCTTCATGGTCATGTGACTGGGTGGGTGTGGCTTCATGGTCATGTGACTGGGTGGGCATGGCCAATTCAATGTCACTCACATCAAGGGGTCCCTCACCTGGCCCCTCCCCTCCCAGCCATTCCTTGTCACACCCAACCTCAACATATCTATAGTTCTGTAAAATGTTGTTCACCTTTTTCCAACTTTATTATCTATATACTATAGATGTACTTTCATGGACCACTGAAAGGAGGAAATGGCTCACACCAAAGATGGGTTGCTGCCAGTTCAGACCAGTTCTATAGAACCGGTAGTGGAAATTTTCTGCTGCTTGCCGAACCGGCAGCAATGACTGGTGGTCCACGCTCCCGAACTGGTCCTCCGGTCGCAGCGGATTGCCAAAAAACCCTCTGCGCATGCACAAAGGCTTCTGTGCATGCGCAAAGGATCATTTCCGGGCAGGGACATGCGCATGCGCTTGCTTCGGTAAGTAGAACCCACCCCTGGCTCACACGCTTTGCCCAAGAGTGTGATAGGCAACAGGCCTTTAAGGGGCAAAGAAGGGGGGGGCAATGTATTTTCGAAAGCACCAGAAGGCAAAACAAGAGGCAATGGATGGAAACTGAACAAAGAGAGAAGCAACCTAAAACTAAGGAGAAACTTTCTGACAGTAAGAACCAATATAGGTGCAGAAATATTTCAGTCATAATTTCACATATAAAATAGCCATTCATGTAATACAACCTGCATATTGTTCAAAACAGTAATTAGTATTATGGCTGATGTTTAACAGCAAGCGTAAAAGTCAAAGATCACAAGAGTGCTTCTTTCTCTGTATGTATACAAAACATCACATACCAGGAATAGCATATTAAGCTGGAGTTATGCAACCTGATGTACAAAATAAACACACACATATTTATGCTCTGGACTATAGATATTGAATGCATGTAAATCCCTGAAAAATATGTGGTAGCCCTGGGCAAAAGAAAGGCAGTAAAATCACTCTAGGTGTAGGGCCAGTATAAAATATTCACACATGATAAATAATGGAACAATTAAAAATAATAGCACAGAGCGCTCTCTCTCTCTCTCTCTCTCTCTCTCTCTCTCTCTCTCTCTCTCTCTCTCTCTCTCTCTCTCTCTCTCTCTCTCTCTCTCTCTCCCTCTCCCTCTCCCTCTCCCTCTCCCCCTCTCTCTCTCCCTTCTTTCCTCTTTCTTTCTTTCTTTCTTTCTTTCTCTTTCTTTCTCTTCTCTCTCTCTCTCCTTTCCTCTTACTTTCTCTCTCTCTCTTTCTCTCTTTTTCTTTCTCTGTCTTTTTCTTTTTTTCTGTCTCTCTTTCTCTTTTTCTTTCTTTCTTTCTTTCTTCCTTCCTTCCTTCCTTCCTTCCTTCCTTCCTTCCTTCCTTCCTTCCTTCCTTCCTTCCTTCCTTCCTTCTTCTTTCTTTCTTTCTTTCTTTCTTTCTTTCTTTCTTTCTTTCTTTCTTTCTTTCTTTCTTTCTTTCTTTCTTTCTTTCTAAATCACTCCAAGGTTTGATGAAAACAGTCTACAAGCTTAGGGTGAATTAAGTCTTTCTCCAAAACTTAAACCAGGATTCCAACAAAAACCTCTAGGTCAGCATCAAACAAGGGATGGAAGGCAAGCCAGGCTAGGAGGCATCAGAATAATTTCAGGAAAGTTCAAGCCTCTGTTAACAGATACTGTACCTGCATTCTGTCTCTCTCTCCCTTCCTTCCTCTTTTTCTTTTTCTTTTTCTTTTTCTTTTTCTTTTTCTTTTTCTTTTTCTTTTTCTTTTTCTTTTTCTTTTTCTTTTTCTTTTCCTTTTCCTTTTCCTTTTCTCTTTCTTTCTTTCTTTCTTTCTTCTTTCTCTCTCCCTCCCTCCCTTCCTCCTCCTCCTCCTCCTCCTCCTCCTCCTCTCTCTCTCTCTCTCTCTCTCTCTTTTTTTTTTCTCCCTCTCTTTCTCCTTTCTCCCTTCCTGTGAAGAACCCCAGAAGGTCTTTGGTAGGGGGAAGAAAAGCCAGACGTTTTGAAACTGAGAACATGCCCATTGATCATCTGGCCTTCTTAGAGATCCACTGTTGATTAGCTTAGCCTGAGCAAGGATAGCTAGCAGCCACTTACAATAAGCTCTCAGCTCAAGCTCAGTGCACGTGGGGATCCCCAAACAGTGAGGGTTTCTTTCTTTCTTTCTCCCTTGATGGCCATCCCCCGCAGTCCATTTTTGCTCCCAGGGGGCTGCAGGCAGGCTTGTTAGGCACCCCCGCACCCCATTTTGGGCCTAGCAAGCCTCCCTGCAGCCCCCTGGGATCCAAAACAGTGCACGTGGGGACTCCTGGAAGGGGCGGGGGAAGGGAAGGTTGCGAGCCCGGTGGGGATGGTGAGGGGAGCAGTAAGCTCTGGGGGGGCCTAGCACAACTTACCTGTAGGCAGGAGGAGGCAGCTCAGTTGGGGCGCAGGGCAGGCACCAAGTGGGAAGGTAGCTTAGGCAGACAAGCCGTCCGGGAAGTGAGGAGGAAAAGGAAGTGACTGGGTGGGGCGGCAATACTAAAAAAAAGCTTTTGCGTATGCGCAGAAGCAAAAAACAAGATGGCACCTATGTCACCGTCGAGAGAACCAGCTCAGGGGCATGGCAGGCCTGGGTCGCTGCTGGTTCCAGAGACCCAGGCCGCCAAGTTACTAAGGGTTCTATAGAACCGGTCCGAACCGGTAGAAACCCACCTCTGCAGCATGGCTATGGAAGCGGCCACAACTTTGCCAAATTTCAATTTGACCAGATTCCTACAAAGAAAGTAATGGGGAATCTAGCAGGAAGTTGGAAACCGCTCCCAATGCTTTTTTGCCTGTCTCTGGTCATCCTGTTTCTCTTTTTAGTTAAGGAAATGTCTGAAATGATGACCCAACAGGCAACAGAGTATCCAGCCAATAGTTAAATGCCTGGCTGAAGTTTCTAAGGTTGGGAACAACTATATCTGAAAAGGGAGAGATGTGAAGAGGAAAAATTTTATTTATTTATTATTATTTATTTATTTAAATAGATTTGTATGCCGCCTAACTCCCGGGGGACTTGGGAGTTATACCACAAAAATATCTATTTCCTGGAAATCTGAATTCTGTAACAACTAACAAATTCATTCCTCACTGCAGTTAGGAATGCACACAGTAAATCATAACCTTAGCTATATATCACTTCCACCTTTATTATAAACAACACATTCAGGAGAATAAATGGAATGGCAGATTTTCATGCTGATATCTTAAGAACAGGAATCTAGCTTCCAGATGGTGATAGAAGTAACAGTGATGCTTATCTCAGTTTCATACAGCTTCTTTCTTATGTAGAAGAATTACCAGATTCCAGTGTAAAGGCACACAGGCAACCAAAGGTATCCCACCTTGAAGCAGGTTGACATTTTATACTGGATGATAAGGAAATATTTACATTGGAGCTGACAATGTGTAACCAATTGTGTGGAAAAAAAGGTAATCTCTGTGGGTTCCTTTAAAAACAGGAATATATAAAGTTGGTGAGTAATGGCAGTCGAAAAACAGATTACTATATTTGCACCGTGTAGTTTTCAAGCAATCAGAATATGTATTTATCTTCCCTCCCTTATTCTCTCAGGCTGGTGGTAATATAAGTTATGCTTGGCAAAGAGGTGTAAAAACACTTCCATTAAAATCAAGAGTTTGTCCTTGGAAGCTGTTCCTCAACTTCAGGAATCAGGACAAGAAGAGTAGAATGCTAATATTCCAAATAAATATAATTTTGTTTCATAAATCAGCAAGGAAACATAATTTCAAGATGTACAGCTGTAGGTGTCATCTTGAATGTCTGCAAACACCCTGCCATATCTCTTGGAGAGCAGATTTATTTTCTCTTTCTTGTTATTCTTCAATATAGTTCTATGTTATTAAAACTTTAAAAATATAATTAAAAATCCCTTTAATTTGTTGAAGTTATTCCTGTACAAAGGCATTCGGTGCAATAAAGGAGTACCTACATTTTGACTTTTCTAAATGTTTCTTTTATTTCTTTTCATATGTGCACTAGGCTCCAATGGCTTTAAAATCTAGATCTTTTTTTAAAAAAATCATAATTCCTTTAAGATACTTTATATTCTTTAAGTTACAATTCATAGAAAATTATTAAATGCCTTTTTTCTAAGCGAATATCTAGAACCATTGGTATCATGCATTTATAATTCTAATTAAAGTAGTTAATTATAATTAAATGCTTAATTATAATTACTTTTGGGAATATCAAGGCGACCACCCAGTTACAGCCCCATCACTTTTAGGTTCAAAACAACCTGTCTATAAAACTACTTTATTTTGATTTTTCACAAATGTGGTGCTTCATTTCAAGTGATAAGCTCCATTGCCAATGCAGATGTTTTATCGCTTCCAGTCCAACTTATTTTTCTAATTTTTCTTCAACTTAACACTTACCTAAAGGTAATACAATTCCTTTCTTCTCTATTGTCTCTATTCATTCCTAAGAAAAATAAATCTATATCAGGCACTTATGACTAAGAATGACAGAATCATCCTGCAATCCTCAACGCCTTTCTTAAAAATAATGCTATTTTTGAATTACCATACATACTGTACACCACACACACACGCAAGCAAGCACCTGTTCTCTTTTGTATGAAACTGTGTCGTCTTTTCAACATAACAACCATGTTGAAAGTATTTTACTTAAAAAAAAATAATGAACAGAGGTCCTATAATTCCATTTTGGTGCTGTTCAAGCAGATGGTGAACAGTCTGGACTGTTTGTCATTGAAAGCAATCTTGAGAATCTTGTGGGAGTTGATGATAACTGAATGCAGATTAACAGCTTCAAAATAATCGCTCTCCAAACTTTCAAGTATTCTTCCATTCATATAGACATGTGTGAGAGAAAAATGCAGTGATCTCTTGTTTACCCCAACATTATCACCACAAACCTAAGCTATTATGGAAATTGTAAGTTATCATTATGAATATCATTCAATGATCAAGAATATCAGACCAAATGTATTTTTTTGAATTACTTGTCATGAATATGCATGGCATGTTAAATAGTCTATTGCCTGTATTTAATAATAATAATAATAACAACAGAGTTGGAAGGGACCTTGGAGGTCTTCTAGTCCAACCCCCTGCCTAGGCAGGAAACCCTACACTACTTCAGACAAATGGTTATCCAACATCTTCTTAAAAACTTCCAGTGTTGGAGCATTCACAACTTCTGGAGGCAAGCTGTTCCACGGATTAATTGTTCTAACTGTCAGGAAATTTCTCCTTTGAGATATTTGACATTGTCATCCATTTTTGATGCTTTTATTTTTGGCAAATCTAGAAAATATTGAAGGTAAACTATATCTAACAACTTTGAAAGGCAGTAGGCCCATCACTATTTGCTGGAAAAACTGACAGCTGAACATTGTGTGCTCCAAATATTCTTTTGCATCTGGGTAATTTTTGCTGCTGTTGATCAGAGAAGCAGATTTAACCTAGATGGCCTCAAATTCCTCAGTTAGATATTCTCTAATACTCAAGTCCAGATATCTTTTGGAAACACTTGCCTGCTTGGAGAACATCTAAATATATTGATCTGTGTAAATTATCCACTCTATCTTACTGATAGTACATAGGTTATTAGCTTGTTGTTGTTGTTTTAGTGTTTTAAACATTTTATTAGGTTATAAGATAAGGTACAAAATACAAAAGTAAATACTGTAGGAAAGTAGGGGGGAAGGGGGGAAGAGAAGTGATGCAGGGGTGGGATTCAGCAGGTTCTGAACAGTTCTGGAGAACCGGTAGTGGAAATTTTGAGTAGTTCGGAGAACTGGTAAATGCCACCTCTGACTGGCCCCACACCCATCTATTCTCTGCCTCCCGAGTCCCAGCTGATCTGGATGAAATGGGAATTTTGCAGTGACCTTCCCCTGGAGTGGGGAGGGAATGGAGATTTTACAGTATCCTTCCCTTGGAGTGGGGTGGGAATCAGAGGTTCTATAGAACCAGTAGCAAACTGCTGGTGACATCATGGGGCCGGTTCTGTAAGTGCTGGTCCATGGACGCCACCATCTTTTTTGGGGAAGTTTTTTGGAAGTTTTTTTTGTATATATATCTTTGGTCTTTGATTATTTGGGTTTTCTCCCGCGTGAAATTGGAAGTGTCTTGGCGAAGTTTGCTTCATGTATAGATTGGAGGGGTTAGCCCCTCATTATTACTGATTATTATTATTACATCATTAGCCCCTCATTATTACTGATTATTACATCATTAGCCACTTAAAACCCCTCCAATCCATACATGAAGCAAACTGACACCCTCCATGAAGATGTGGCAGAACCACGAATTCGAAGCCAAACAACAGCAATGCAGCTCACCAGTTCAAATCTATTTATTTATTTATTTATTTTGTTATTCTTATATGCCGCCCAACTCCCGAGGGACTCGGGGCGGCTTACAGCAGGGAAAAATACAAGAATAAACAAAAAATTACATAAGATTTAAAAACAGATACGAAAATTTAAAACAATTATTTAAAACAGCAACATCCATTCGACACATACATACTTGGGGGGTGGGCTCAGGTGGAATTAAGCTGTCCCCCCCACCTGCAGGAAAAGCCATGTCTTAATGGCTTTACGGAAAGCCAGCAGAGTGGGGATAGTCCGGGTCTCTGGGGGTAGTTGGTTCCAGAGCGCAGGGCCAGCCACAGAGAAGGCTCTCCCCCTAGGGCCCGCCAGCCGACATTGCTTGGCCGACGGGACCTGGAGGAGGCCAACTCTGTGGGCCCTAACCGGTCGAAGGGAAGTATGAGGCAGAATGCGGTCCCGAAGATATCCTGGTCCTAAGCCATGAAGGGCTTTAAAGATGGTGATCAACACCTTGAATTGGACCCGGAGACTGATGGGCAACCAATGCAGCTGGCGGAGTATCGGTGTCACGTGGGTGTACCTTGGCACACCCACCACAGCACGCGCAGCCGCATTTTGCACCAGCTGAAGTCTCCGGATACTCTTCAAGGGTAGCCCCATGTAGAGCGCGTTGCAGTAGTCCAAGCGCGAGGTGACAAGGGCATGAGCGACCGTGAGTAGCGCCTCCTTCTCCAAATATGGCCGCAACTGGTGCACCAGGCGAACCTGTGCAAAGGCCCCCCTAGCCACAGCAGAAAGATGGTGGTCCAATTTTAGCTGTGGATCTAGGAGGACCCCCAAGTTGCGGACCTGGTCTGAGGGGGTCAGTTTCGCACCCTCAAAGACCAAGGAGGGATAGTTTTCATGAACCTTAGGAGGCAATATCCACAGCCACTCAGTCTTATCGGGGTTTAGTCTGAGCCTGTTCCTCCCCATCCAGACCTTAACGTCGTCCAGGCATCGGCACATTACATCCACTGCCTCCCTGAAGTCAGACGGGGTGGTGATGTACAGCTGGGTGTCGTCAGCGTACTGATGGAAACACACCCCATGTCTGCGGATGATCTCACCCAACGGTTTCATGTAGATGTTAAACAGGATGGGCGAGAGAACCGACCCCTGGGGCACCCCACATAATAGGGGCCTAGGGGACGATCTCTGCCCACCTGCCAACACCGACTGCATCCGATCGGAGAGATAAGAGGAGAACCACCGTAAAACGGTGCCTCCCACTCCCAACTCGCCGAGCCGATGCAGAAGGATACCATGGTCGATGGTATCGAAAGCCGCTGAGAGGTCAAGTAGCACCAGGATGGAGGAGTTCCCCGCATCCCGGGCCTGCCAGAGATCATCCATCAGGGCGACCAAGGCAGTTTCTGTACTGTAGCCGCGCCTGAAACCCGACTGATAAGGATCTAGATGGTCTGTTTCATCCAGGAGCTGCAGAAGCTGGGTCACCACCACCTTCTCCACAACTTTCCCTAAGAAAGGTAAGTTGGAGACTGGACGATAGTTCTTCAAATCAGCTGGATCCAGGGAAGGCTTCTTCAGGAGGGGTCGCACCACCGCAGTTTTTAACGACTGCGGTACGGATCCCTCCCTCAAAGAAGCGGTGATCACCGCCCGGATCCAGCTGCATGCCACCGCCCTGCTGGCCGAAACCAGCCAGGAGGGGCACGGGTCCAATAAACAGGTGAAGGTGCCCATCGCTCCCACAGCCCTGTCCACATCCTCGGGAGAAACAGGGCCAAACTCCTCCCACAAAGATGGATTAAGACTAGCCCCTGTCAACTCTATGGACTCTGCCCTGCCAGAGTCCAAGTCCAACCGAATCTGAGCGACTTTATCCGACAGAAACTCAGCAAATTCCTCAGCTCTGCCTTGCAAGTGTTCCTCGCTCTCCCCTTTTCCAAGGAGGGAGCGAGTCACCCTAAACAAGGCGGCTGGACGAGAATCTGCGGACGCAATAAGAGCGGAAAGATAGGATCGTCTTGCCGCCCCTATCGCCACTAAATAAGATCTGATGTAAATTCTTAATAGTGTTCGGTCAGACTTGGCTTTCTTCGTCCTCCAGCGGTGCTCCAGACGTCTCTTCTGGCGTTTCATCTCCCGGAGCTCCTCGGTAAACCAGGGAGCTTTCCGGGATCCACTGCCACGGAGAGGTCGCTTAGGCGCAATTCGGTCTAGAGCCCCTGATGCTGCGGTGTTCCAAGCAGCAACCAGGGAGTCAGCCGAATTGTGTACCAGGGTTTCAGGTATTTCCCCAAGTTCCCTCTGGAATCCTTCTGGCTCCATTAGGCGCCTGGGGCGGAACCACCTAGTCGGTCCCGCCTCCCTGCGGGGGAGGAATGGGGTCGTGAAATCCAGCCTCAGTAGGAAATGATCTGACCATGACAGAGGGGTGATGACTATGTCCCTTATCTTCAAATCATCTCTCCACTGCCCCGAGAGATATACTAGGTCAAGCGTGTGACTGCCCTCATGAGTCGGACCCTGGATTACTTGGGTTAGGTCCATGGTTGTCATGGAATCCATGAACTCCTGAGCTATCCCAGAGGTTTCACCAGCGGATGGCAAGTTGAAGTCCCCCAGCACCATAAGCCTGGGGAACTCAACCGCCAAGCCGGCTACTGCCTCGAGCAGCTCAGGCAGGGCCTTACTTACGCAGCTGGGAGGCAGGTACGTTAAGAAAAGGCCCACCTGAACCCCTAAGTCCAACTTCAGAAGGAGCGTCTCACACCCGACAATCTCCGGGGCAGGGATCCTACGAGGATGCAGATTTCCACGCGTTATAATTGCCACTCCTCCCCCCCTTCCCTGGGGTCGAGAATGGTACTGCACCGAGAAACCGGCTGGGCATATCTCGGAGAGGGCTGCAAGTCAGACTAACCTGAGCACACACCCCATCCAATCAGAGCACAGCCAACCCCCCATCCAATCAGAGCACAGCCAACCCCCCAACCAATCAGAACACACCTCCAACCAATCAGAACACAGCCAAGCTCCCACCCTATCAGTTCAAACCCCCACTGGCAGTTAAAAGGAAGAAACAGCTGCAATCTCACATTGCTCCTAGAAGCAGGTAGCAGAAGACACCAGCCTGGTGTCTTCTGCTACCTGATGATGATGAATGAGACTTCATTGAAATGTCGCCAAGACACTTCCAATTTCATGCGGGAGAAAACCCGAATAACCAAAGACCTACATATATATGTTATTATATATATATATAATTTTTTGCTGATATTTTCTTGTGCATACTGTGCATGCGCTGCCATCTTGTTTTTGGCTTTTTTGGGGAATTTTTTGAGAATTTTCGGCACTGCGCATGCGCTGCATGTGCGAAGCCACGCAGTGCGGAGGAAGCAAACCGGTGGCGAGGTAAGTTAGAACCCACCCCGGGTGGAAATGGAGATTTTACAGTATCCTTCCCCTGCCATGCCCACCAAGCCACGCCCACCAAGCTACACCACGCTCAACAAGCCACGCCCACAGAACCATTAGTAAAAAATTTTGAATCCCACCACTGGAAGTGAGGAAGTGTTGCAGTAAAATAAGGATTTCACATCAAACCACAACTTTTTGCTTTTTCATAGTAATATAAACTGGCCATTTGTATAAGCATCTATCAATCTAATCAGTAAAACCCAAAATCAGAGTTTCATTTTTTTCCACCTCAAGCACAAAGTTCAGAAGTGGTCTCCATATGGAAACAAAGGGACTTATGTTCTTTTGTTTAATCAAAATAGTCAAATTAACCATTTCTGCCAACTTCATCAGCTTCTGTAACCATTCGTCCATGGTGGGAGCTTATCATTGGGATTTTTTTCCTATTTTAAAAACAGTTTTTATTCTTCATATTTTAATCGCTCTTCATTCTCTGTACTGTACTCACACATGAAACATTTACCAGCTTAAGTTAACCATTATATGAATTCAGTTTTCTGGGCTTGTATGGTACAATGAATCATAAACCACACTAAGTCATAACCACCTGAATTGGATTCCAACAACCTGAGAGTCAATCTTATTTCCTCACTAACTGTGGCATAAAGATGACTCATCAACACCTTTTAAGAGTAATATTTTCATGATCTTGCCTTCATCTCATCAAAGGCATCTTAAATTTGTCAATAACTTTTCTAGTTTCAAAGTAGTGTTTTCTCATTCTCCCAAGACAAGAACTGGCCATACAAATAATGCACAATACCTTACTGGCAATGTGGTGAAGAGCAATTCAAGGGCTGAGATCTGACTTAGTCTTAGAATAACTTTATTGTGACTTTAAATGTACACTAATTGGCATACATTAAAATGAAATTTTGTTGCATACAGCTCTCAAAGGGTCACCACCTCCACTACATAAGCACTATACACTACATAAACATGACAAACAAACAAATAAATAAATATGCATACACCCACATATATTATTATATGACACTGAGAAACAACACAGTCTACTTCGGATGTATACATGTACATGGTGAGAAAAACGAATCTTGTGAGTTTACCAGATGAATGGCATAGGGAACAAAGCTGTTACAGAATCTGATAGTCCTGCTAGAAATACTTTGAAACTTCTTCCCAGAGGGGAGCAACAGAAACAGACCATGAAGTGGATGTGTGGGGTCTCTAACAATGCTTATAAGCAGTAGTGCTTATAAGCAGTATCCTGAATAACGGGAAGTGAACTTCCTATAATCTTCTTGGCTATCTTTATCACTCTCTGTATGGACCTTCTATCTGCTCAGCTCAATAGCTACTTGAGGCTGCTGTAGATATGACCCTTCTCCTCAGCAGCTGGGACCTTCTCTCCATGGCTTCTGCTGGGGAAAAACCAAACATCTGGCTTCCGCAACTGTATTGTGCCAAGTAACATCTGACCAGATATTTTTAAAGCACTTGTGTTCCATCTGCTCCTTATAAACCAGGGTTCCTGCTGCTTTAAAAGAACAGTTGTCGTGTGTTTAAAATAAGACCACAGCTCCCTGACAGAGTGCCAGTCCTTAAATAGGCAGGTACATGCACAGGGCCTTTAGTATAATAGTGCATTGGGTGGGATCTTATTGAATATTGATGAGGGAGAAGTCGTGACGTACGACTTCCCCCTCATTGGTCCATTCCCCAAGGCACTATTGCCGGAATGAACCGGTCTTAGTGGCTGAAACATCGGAGAGTATAAAAAGAGCTGCCGGCGCGCCAGCCGAGGGGGCGCAGTGGCGCAGTGGTTAAATGCAGCTACTGCAGGCTACTCCAGCTGATTGCTAGTTCAGCAGGTCAGCTGTTCAAATCTCACGAGGCTCAAGGTTGACTCATCCTTCCATCCTTCCGAGGTGGGTAAAATGAGGACCCAGATTGTTGGGGGCAATATGCTGAACTCTGTAAACCGCTTAGAGAGGGCTGTAAAGCACTATGAAGCGGTATATAAGTCTAAGTGCTAAGTGCTATTGCTATTGTCTTTTCACTGGAGCAGAATAAAACCTTTACGTTTACAATGCCTGCGTGTCCTGCCTCCTCACTCAGACCCAACCTCTAACAGATCTCATTCAAAGGTTCTAGAAAACGGAAGGTGGGACATTCTTTCCTTTGTTCTCCAAATTTAGGGCAACCAAATGCAGGAGAGGCATCTCTGTGCCTATGCTTGCTTTCAGAGAAGCAAAGCTTTCTATATTCTTGGGGGAACTGGGGAGAGGGAGGAATTTACCCTCAGGAAAAGTATCCCACCTATTGCAAAGGTCACTTTTCCATTTGAGACCTGGCGTTGTTCACCTGCCACAGTTCCCACCAGGGGCGGGTTCCTAATGTTTTTACTACCATTCTGTGGGCGTGGCTTATTTTGTGGGTGTGGCTTGCCAGCCATGTGACTGGGTGGGCGTGGATTCTCGGACTGCTGAAGGGAGGGGAACTGAGATAGGTCCTGCTGCCCATTCCCCTTTCCCTTAGCAGCTCGAGAAGCCTCAAATGTGCGAAAATGCCTAGGATCATCATTGGCGTTTGTGGCTTCTCGGACTGCTGAAGGGAGGGGAATGGAGATAGCTCCTGCGGCCCATTCTTTCAGCGTCTCATGCGCTCCCTCAGCCATCCTCCCCTGCTTGGACTCACTGTGGGGTAGGAAGGCAGTGCATGAGCAGTGCCGGAAACTCGGCTTCTGGGCATGCGCAGAAGAAAATAAAAAAAAATTAAATCTTTTTTTTTTAAATGGTGGCGCCCAGGCACCGGCAACCGACCGCACCGGTACTGTGATGTCACCAGCGGGCCGCTACCGGTGCTATAGAGTGGACCGCACTGGTAGGAACCCACCACTGGTTCCCACCATTTAGGAGGCTTGCACTGACTGGTAGGTAAATGTTCATCCTGGGAAATTAGCAACAAAGCCAACTCCCAGCCGCTTTGTACCTGCTCAGCTTCAAATTCGGAGAGGCACAAGAACAGGGAGGAGGGAGGAGCATGTTATGTGCATGCATGAGATACAGACAGGAGACGACAACCAAGGTTTTATCCATAATGCCTAGTCCAACCACAACACAGGGCATTTAATACCTTTAACACAAGTATTACAAGTGAGTTACAGGACAATTGCTTCAGAGAGGCAGTGGAGGCTTTTATGTTTTCTTTTACTATTTATAAGTCTGTTTACAAGAATTAAGGGGAGGGGAACAACAATTTACCACAGAATTTTCAAATTTTCTGGATTCTAACTTCCTCTCTCCTAAGGCTATTTGCTAGCAACCACCTGTTCTGTTGCATAGTTACCAACAACCACTTTTTTTCCTTAGCTTTTCACTAAGAGGCAGAGAAAGGGAATTGGCTGAGTTAGTTTGATGGGTGCCTAATGCCTTTCATTGTGCTTTTTTGAACCTTGTCATCTATCCCTCACTGTGTGATGTATGTCCCTCTTCAGCCATCTTTAACCAGCCCTTCCTGTTTTGGGGCTTCCCTGAGTCTCCGGGCCTGCCCCCCTCTCTCCCCATCTGTCTTGGGTTTGGGTGAAGCAGATCCCTCTTTTCCCAGGGAAGCCTCTATCTAGGGCAGGGTTGTCAAACTCAAGGCCAGCAGGCTGGATCCGGCCCACGGGGTGCTTAGATCTGGCCCCTGGGGTTGCCCTGGAAACAGGGAAGGACTGGCTTGCGGTGTCTCTGCCAATAAAAACAGAGCTCAGGAGGGCTGCACGTGGCCCTCCCGAGTTCCGTTTTCACTGGCAGAGGGTTGCAGGAGGACGTCCCAGCCGAAAAAAAGATTGGGAGCCCGTTTTTGCTGGCAGAGCACTTGCCCCCCCCCCACATGAGTGACTTCAAGCTGGCCATGCCCCCACCCCGAGGTCAACACAACCCTGATGCAGCCCTCAATGAAATTGAGTTTGACACCCCTGTTCTAGTGGATGGCTTTACCCCTTTTCCCTTTGGAGCCAGGAAATGGCACCCACACACTGTAGCAGCACAGCAGCCTCCCCAATGTGTTTTTCCTGCCACCAACTTCCGCCCCCCACTCACCCACACCCACTCCCAGACATCTACTGTTTCAAAGATTCAAAATGTGGCAAAACGTCGCAAAACATCACGTGACGGCAACGTGACACGACGAGTTTGACACCCGTGCCCTAAGGTATATTGGCTGCTTGGGGAATAGTTTTACACATGGACAAAGCACTGTTCCAGAATAACTATCCAAGTTATTCAACTATTCAAATATACAAGCAAGTTTTGAAAACTAGTAAAACTGTTGGTCTAGCTATGTATTAAATCTCACCTTTTCCTCAGTCACAGTCCCAACTCATTTTGGAGTAAGTTTTTCTGAAGGCAGGTGATGTCCAGTAGATGAAATAGCAATAGCAATAGCACTTAGACTTATATACCGCTTCATAGTGCTTTACAGCCCTCTCTAAGCGGTTTACAGAGTTCAGCATATTGCCCCCAACAATCTGGGTCCTCATTTTACCCACCTCAGAAGGATGGAAGGCTGAGTCAACCTTGAGCCTGGTGAAATTTGAACAGCTGAATTGCTGAACTAGCAGTCAGCTGGAGTAGCCTGCAGTAGCTGCATTTAACCACTGCGCCACCTCGGCACAAAGAATCCACCACTGATTTTTCTTTATTTGTACTTACAATGTAAGGACACTGGTCACCTGGCCTTCCAGTTTCTGGCACACATGCATGCATGAAGTCCAGCTGGCCAGCTCGCATGTGTCTGCTGGAACCTGAAAGAGCAACCGGCGACGGCTGGCATGCCCGCGTGCCATAGGTTTGCCATCATGGCACGAGGGTGAGCTGGGCGGCCATATAAATTGAATAAATAAAATAAATATTATGCCATTTGACTGGGTGACCTCACTATAATTTCAGAAGGGATGGCAAAGGAGAGGTGTTACTTCGAGCATCCAGCAACAATGGTTGAGGCCACCAGAAGAGCAAGAGCCAGAACTTGTATCTCCCTCGACACTCGAAGCAGTAAAAGAGGAAATAAAGAAAAGAAGAAAATCCAGCAAGGGCTGAGTCCATAGGATGACATAGCATTGTTGTTCCCATTGATAGAGTGGGAGAATAAAAACAGTGAAAAGATAGAACAATGTTCATTTTTTGTTTTAATTAGAATGGTACAACAGAGCTAGTGTCTAAGTTCATGGATAATATATCTTAAGAAGCACAATTGTCTGTACTGCTGAAACTAGCTGAAATCCTCCTGTGGTCTGATAAAATTAATGAAATGTCAGAATATTTTTTCCTTATAAAGTTATGATGTGACCGGGGTGGGGTGGGGGCCAGTGGTGGGATTCAGCTGGTTCGCACCAGTTCAGGCAAACCGGTTGTTAAATTACACCCCCTCCCCCTCCGCTATCAAAGTGGATCCTGGGCAAGCGCTGCAATGGAGAAACAGGCAATGGAGAAACAGGAGAAACATAAGGGAAGGAGAAGGCCGCTTTCCCTCTTTCTTCTCCCTGCTCCTCCTCCTTCCCTCATGCCGGCCACTCCATTGCCCATTTCTCCATTGCAGGGCAGCGCCCAGGATCCACTTTGATAGTGGGGGGTGAGGGTAATTTAACAACCGGTTCACCCAGGGTCAGATTGGCTGATACAGGAGGCTCGTCCAGCATATGCGACAGAGCTGGAGGATGGGGATGTGCCAAGCCTCCCACAACAACCAACCTGACCCCGGGCAAACCAGTTGTTAAGTTATTTGAATCCCACCACTGGTGGGGGCCAGATTAACCTCCAGAAGATTTTGAGCTGGGGAAAAGTCATACGTGAAAATCAGTATATTCCTGTTAGAGCAGTGTTTCCCAACCTTGGCAACTTGAAGATGTCTGGACTTCAACTCCCAGAATTCCCCAGCCAGCGAATGCTGGCTGGGGAATTCTGGGAATTGAAGTCCAGACATCTTCAAGTTGCCAAGGTTGGGAAACACTGTTAGAGTGATGAAATCTAAACATACTTATTTGATGTTCAAAACCCACTGCAGCAGCTGCATTTCTTTCATCAAAGCTCTGTAAAAGAACAGTAGGATGTCTCCAAAATGGTTCACAAGCTTAAGATCTCATTTAATTATTCAGCATAGGAAGGAAGGAGAGTTTTGTTATTTTATTTTATTTTTTAAAAAAAATCTATGCTGCATTTCAAACATACTTTTTTTTTCAGTTCCCTTCTTCCTTGTTTTCTTTTCATCTAAGATGTGCAAAGGAAACAAATCTTCCTTAGAGGCTAGGGGTCCATTTGTGTTACTAAACTACAATGTGGTTTGGTTGCAGCTTAATCTATTCTGCAAATCTAGGCCATTGTTAAAATATAGTTTGAAATGTGAATCCAAACTGAGTCATCTCCATGAGTGATTATAGCATATGTGAACACAGTTGATTTTGAGAAGCAGGAGGCAGGAGGAGTACCAGGCAAGTCAGGCCAATTTGAAATGATCAAGAGAAGACCCCATCTCATATAGATCTTGGAAAGAGCCTGGCGGGATAGGCTAAGGCCAAAGCAGCAAACCTCAGTTGGTCGATTTTATGCTTTTTGCTTTTCACATCTTAGCATGATTTTCCTTGTATGACTCAGGTTTCATGCTGAAGTCAATAATCAAAAAGTAATTGGCTACTTTTGGGGTGAATAATTGCATTAAGTCTTAAAAGAGATGGAATTATTACTTGTAACTTCTTATAATAGCACATTAAACATCTTTTCTCTCATGCTGTTTTTTAGCAGCAATTTCGTTATTTGTATTCATTAAAAAGCTTGCCTATCTCAAGAATTGTTGAAGTGTTCTGTTTCGTGTGTACTTGCTTTTTCTTTAATTCTAACCTGCAGAGATCAGGACAACATCTAGATTGCCAGAATCTATGAAATTGTTTCATAGGACCATCGATCTGGGAGGAAACTTGCAGTTCATAATACAAACCAAAGCTTGACTCTTCAACAATTTATGGTATGTTTAGGAAAGCAATTGGTGGTTATTTTTCTGCAAGTGAATGACTTCAGATAAGAAGAGAAAGGATGTCAGTAAATCCACCAATCACTGTCCAGAAACTATTCTACATTAAATTGTGTAAGGATAGCAACACTGCCCAGTCTCACTGTGGGGTGCTGTACAAATAAGCTATGAAGGGCATTGCAATTTATTTTGTTATTTTTCCTCCTAGTTGAAGGGCAGGAGGAAAGCATATTAATCTAGCCTTGGGGAAAAGTTCTATAATCACTAGTGAGTAAATGGCCTAACTTATGCTAAACTAACTTATCACATTTTGGCTTAGCAGGGTGGGAATCCAAGCAGTGCAATAAACTCCCCCCCCCCCTCTGTGTTTAAGCCACAGGAAAGATAAAGAGAAGCTCTTTAGATCTGTTTGGCTATTCTGCATTGGTCTTTGGAAACTCTTTGTTCAAGCAAGATCATCAAAAAGATAGTGATAGAATTGTATGAAGAGTTGAATGTTTCCCTGATGCTTTTGCTACATTGTCTTTTCAGATGTTGTGCCCATGTGGGGGATTTTACAACACGGTTGACTAATTTGTCCTATGTAAACAGCCGATAAATAAAATATATAATATTTATTTGGGAGTAATTCAAACACAGGTGAATTAAGTAAGCATGCATATGATGCTGCTGCTAATTCATAGTAGCAATATCATTCATTGCAGAAAGAGTCATCTGATTCGTGGATTGACTAAAATGGGAGCATCAAATGGTAGACTTCACTCATTCAAGATTGGGCAACCATTTGTCCATGAAGGCGTAAGAATTCCTGCCTTGGACTAGAGCAGTGCTTCTCAATTATTTTCTGTTACGCCCCCCCCCCCCCCCAGGAAGAAGTAAACATTTCGCGTCCTCCCAACTCTCCGCCGCCGGGACGATTGTTTGCAATATTCGGCACGTTTTTGCTGAAAAAACTCAAGCGGCTTATCAGCGTGATTGGGGTGTAATGTGTTTAAGTGATGCCTTAATTTATTTGGCTTCATGCTGTCCACTGCCAACATTTTTAGACACAGTAAACATACCGGTCTTTCCTCGTCTCCCAACATAGTCACAGTGAAGCCAAGCGCTACATATGCTTCGTCATATTTCCTTGTCTTAGCTTTCGAGAGACTTACGTTTGTCTCATTATCTCCATTTCTCTCCTCCTTTCTTTTCATCCCTGTTAAATATTTCATATCTCCTGCTCTGTGCTGTGTGCTATTGTTCAGTGCAAAAAACCCCTACTCCCTGCGGCAAAAATAAAGCACGTTCCCCGGGGTCATGCGCCCCCCCTGGCATCGCTCCCCCAGGGGGGCCCACTGCATACAAGCTGCATACAAAGTTCTGAAATTCAACACATCTGGAAGGACCAGTTGTAAAAATGTGCTATATACTGCATTCTAATAGCAAGCATTTTCACTGATGCCAGAAATGGTAGCAGGGTGAGATTTTCCTCCACAACAAACACACATTTTCAGAGGGTGGATTTTTCAAAGGGTTATAGAAGGAGAAGGGCCATTCCCTTAACAAAGCCTAGTAAGTTCCATTCTTTACCTTCCAACTATTTGTTGGAAAATACTGTCTGATCTGGGGTGAGATATATAACTAGTCATCTCAGAAGAATGTCAAGGTTAGTTATCAAAAGCTGTCAAGAAACCAAGCATGAACAGGAGAATTTCACTTCTCCTATCCTGATCTCACCAAAGGTCATCAACAAGGGTGACCAATGTAGGTTCAGTTCCACACCCAAGCATGAATCCTGACAGAAAAGCAGGAATGTATTTAAAGGAGTCAAAAAAAGGTCAAGATGAGCAAACCCTGAGCAAAAAAATAACTGCTGGGTCAATCAACAGCTTCTTGAGGAAAAGGAACATCAACACCTTTTTTAAGGCAAAAGGTAGCATCCCCTTATTCATGGATGGGTGTACGACCTTCTGCACCCAGTTTCCTGTTGCCCCTCTCAGTTTTCAGTAGCCTGGTAGTACAGAGGGCCATTGTTCAGGTATCCAAGCCAACAGCACAGAGAAACTCATCAATATCTTGGGGTCTTGGCTCAAATCTATTTATTTATTTATTTATTTATTTATTTATTTATTAAAATTTCTATGCCGCCCAACTCCCGGGGGACTCTGGGCGGCTAACAACAAGTATAGAAACATATAATCAATAAAAACAATTTTTTAAAAAAACATGTTAAAATACTATGAATATTTTAAAAAGAACTTTCACTCATACCCCGCCTGCTGGAAGAGCCAAGTTTTTATTGCTTTACGGAAGGCCAGCAGGGTGGGGATAGTCCTGATCTCTGGAGGGAGTTGGTTCCAAAGGGAGGGGGCTCCCACAGAGAAGGCTCTCCCCCTCGGCCCCGCCAAGCAGCATTGCTTGGTCGATGGGACCTGGAGGAGACCAACTCTGTGGGATCTAACCGGTCGTAGGGAGGTATGCAGCAGGATGCGGTCCCGAAGGTAACCTGGCCCTGAGCCATGTAGGGCTTTAAAGGTAACGACCAACACCTTAAATTGGATCCGGAGACTAATGGGCAGCCAATGCAGCTGGCGGAGGATCGGTGTTACGTGGGTGCATCTGGGTATACCCACCACAGCTCGCGCAGCTGCATTTTGCACCAATTGCAGTCGCCGGACACTCTTCAAGGGTAGCCCCATGTAGAGCGCATTGCAGTAATCCAGCCGTGAGGTGATAAGGGCATGAGTGACTGTGAGAAGTGCTTCCTTCTCCAAGTAGGGTCGCAATTGGTGCACAAGACGTACTTGTGCAAAGTACTATCCCAAGTAACCTTGCAGAACAAGGCCTCAGCCATCTCAGCTACACAGAATTTATCCTGCTATCACATCTTGATGATAGTGTTATCTCCTCCTCCCCTCCCCTCCCCCTCCCCTCCCCCTCCCTTCCCCCACCCACTCCCGCTCCCGCTCCCACTCCTTCTCCTTCTCCTTCTCCTAGTACTACCACCACAACGGGTGTCAAGGGAGATACAAAGTTTATTTTATTTATTTAATTATTTAATTTATTTTTGTCAAGTACGTGTTGGTAATATACATAGATATAACATTGTTTATATACATAAGATGGGTACTGATAAGAGGGAACATTAGGACAGGGATGGTAGGAACGCTGGTGCACTTATGCACGCCCCTTACGTTCTGGCTCTTGCAGCCTCAACCATTGTTAGTTGATGTTGAAGTACATCTTTGATGTTGTCTCTCCATCTTCTTCTGGGTCTGCCTCGTGTTCTTTGACCTTCTCCTCTTTTTGTATATGCCTTGAACAGTATGAAATCCCACAACATCTTCTCCATGTGAACAATCCACTTTATTTGCTGTTTTGTATATAATTTAAAATTGGTTCTATGCAGTAGTGGGTTCTAAAACCCATTGCTATCGGTTTGCGTGCATGCTCGTGCGTGCGCATGATGCTTCTGCGCATGCGCAGAAGCTTCTGTACATGCACAGAAGTGTCCCGGGTGGGTGGGTAGAGCCTCCTGCTGCCGGCGCTACCGGTTCACAGAACTGGGCCGAACCGGGAGCAACCCACCACTGGTTCTATGCCAATTCTTTCTCTTATGGTCTCGTTTTTAATTTTATCTCTTCTGGTCATTCTAGCAGCTTTCCTCAAACATCTCATTTCCATGGTGACTAACTTTTGGTTATATTTTATTGTAAGTATCCATGTTTGGCGCTGGTAACATAGGATGGGGGTGAATATGCTTTGTATGAGATGCTTCTTTCTGCTGCCTTGTGTTGGAGTGGAGCAAGCTGTCCTAATACTTGATTTGCCTTACTGCATTGTATGTAATTGTATGTAATTTGCCTTATTGCATTGTATGTCCATTTTACCATCTTTAGTGAATGTTCTTCCTAGATATTTAAACCTTGATAATGATGCTTGTTCCTTCTATTAGCATATTTAGGGTATGCTTTTTTTTTAACCGATTGCCATTACTTCTTTTTTCTCTTTATTGATTCTCATATTATTTGACGGGCATTCTTGATTCATGGCCATAAGATGTTGCTGCAGTTTCTTAGCTGGACTTTCCATCAATCCCTGATCTTCTGAAAAGAGTAGTTCATTGTTATTATTTCCATTCTTGGGTTTGGCTTCTTTGTCTAGGCTGTCAATGCAGGTGTTAAACAATAGTTGTGATAGTACACATCCCTGTTTTACTCCGGATGTTATTGTAAAGAATTCCAATGTTCCTTGGTTTGTTCTGACTTCTGCAATCATGATATAAGCTTCAGCATACTCTAATAAGATGTTCTCTTACGACAGGCTCAGCAAGCCGGCAATAGATAATATATTGCTACAGAAATTATAATGAGATTATTATTATAACAAGATACAGATTATCACTAGGGTTAATACAAGATGTGGGTTTTTATCAATGTAGGCCCTAGGGTCAGGTCTGGCTCAGTGACAATTAAAAACAATTACAAATATAAATATAATTTCAAAATAGGAAGCAAGAAATTAAGATAAAAGTTACTTTGAGTAATCATGTGTTTGGGTATATCTCCCTAGTTTTACTCTGCCATTCTGGTTATTGCATTGTAGGAAGTTAGCAGCCACCCCCTTCTAGAAAAATGAAATATCCTAGGAAATATTGAAAAAGGAAAGAATATGTTTCCCTGAATGAGGAAAGGAGAAACATGTTTTAAATACAAAGCAGCTTCCTGCAGCTCACCCATTCCTCCCACCCTTGTCAATGGGCCATCAAGGAATGGCCTAGCTCAGCTCATTCCCCACACCTAGCCTGAAACGGTATTTTACATAACAAGTACCTACAGGAAGAACCATAATAGGAATCCCAAAGCCTTTTCATTACACCACATGGGACCTGGGAAGATTACATCAGTCAAGCCTAGGACTTGGGACAGCCCACAAGAATTGCCCCAGCATGCCCCGGGAATCTGACAGCCAATGGAATACATTTCTATATAGGAACAGGAAACAGTTAGGGAGGGGCCCAAGAGAGAGTATAAAGCAAGGAGCTCAGCATCTCTTCCTCCCTTTTTTCTCTTCACCCACACCTGGAAGCTTGTAATCTACCTTTTCTGTACAGGGGCTCCTGCCATGTGCTCCTGTCCACCATTAAACCTTCTTTCCAAGCAACTTCCATTAATCCAGTGTCTTTTTCCCCACTTGGAACTGAACCCAGAAGGATATTCCTTACAACAGCATAATGTTATTTCTCATACCAAAATTATGCTAATTCAGATTTATTTATATACTTTCATTTCCCCCCTTCCCCCTTCTTATAAAGCAATATTAAGCCTGATTGGTTTGAAATATGTTTAGACTCCCCATTTAATCCAAATACGTTGTCTTGAACAACTTAATTTAAATAAATTCTACTAGTGATACATTTAGAAAAAAAGTATTCATTTTATTTATTTGCTAGGCAGAGAATTTTAAATTACTGAATTGTAGAGTGTAAAAGACCAAAACATATTTATCTACTCGACATAATTACAGCTTATCTGCTTATGCTATATTTGTGAGAGCCCTAAATAGACTCCCCAGAGAATCTTACAGATATTTGAGGCATCAAAATGAATGTTGGGACTAGTAGCATAGCTGTGGCTTTTACCAATGTTTATTCAGATCAGGAAAGCGGATCCTTGTTTCCAAAACTCCTGATCTGCTACTGTGACACCGGTTGCATGATGATTAATCAAATAAATGCATGAAAATGTGCTTCTTTGGAAAACAATACAAAAAGCTTTTAGCATTTAGTTGACTCTCAGCATTTATTAAATGTAGTTTTTGAGAGCAACTGTGGCTACCTGGGTGAAGATTTGAGATCATAAACTGAGGATCAATTTGTGCAATTTCTTTACTGTCCCAAATAATAATTGTAAGTCATTGCTTTTGCTACGCATGGCTGGCAGAGAAAACTTAACTTTAGTTAAGTCTTTTCATCATTATCCCCTTCCTTTATTAAAGCAATATGAAAAAACTGGGCAAGATTCAGCTAGCTTGAAAGAAAACAACTTAAGTTTATATTGACTATAGAATTACTATTATTTATCATTTTGTGAATATTACATATGCAAAATTTAACATAGTATTACTTACCGTAACCTGAAATAGTTGCAGTGATATACTTTTATGAACTTTATTTCTCTCTATTTTAGTATCGGATAATGAGTTAAGCCAGACATTATCATTTTGTTATCTTACTTAACTATGTTTTGAAGTTATAGGTACTCCTCAACTTATGACCACAATCGAGACCAAAACTTTTGTTGCTAAGCAATGTGATTGTTAATTTTACAATTTCTTTGCTGCAACAGTTAAGTGAATCTCACAGTCATTATGAGCTGCGGGGGTGTAGTAGTTAGAATGCAGTACTCCAGGCTACTTCTGTTGACTGCTGGTTGCCTGCAATTTGGCAGTTCAAATCTCACCAGGCTCAAGGTTGACTCAGCCTTCCATCCTTCCGAGGTGGGTAAAATGAGGACCCAGATTGTTGGGGGCAACATGCTGACTCTGTAAACCGCTTAGAGAGGGCTGTAAAGCACTGTGAAGTGGTATATAAGTCTAAGTGCTATTGCTATTGGGTGGCTGTCATCGTTGTTAACTGAATCTGGCTTTCTCCATTGACTTTGCTTATTCAGAAGTTGTCTGGGATGGTTACAAATGGTGATCATGTGACCCAGGATGTTGCAACATTTGTAAATACATGCTGGTTGCTAAGTGCCCAAATTATGATCACATGACACGGGAATGCTGTGATGGTTTTAAGGACTGGTCATAAGTCACTTTCTTCAGCAGCATCACAACAGTTACTAAACAAATGGTCGTAAGTCAAGGACTTGTCAGCCCATAATCAATGAGCTCCAGGTTTCATACTACCAAGACTACTTCATACTTCATACTTCATACTACTTCATACTTCATACTACTTCAGCTTCAACCACAACAATACACGAGCACACAACAGATACAAACTCAAAGTGAACCGCTCCAAACTTGACTGTAGAAAATATGACTTTAGCAACAGAGTGGTAAATGCCTGGAACTCACTACCTGACTCTGTGGTTTCTTCCCCAAACCCCCAAAACTTTACCCTCAGACTGTCCACTGTTGACCTCACCCGATTCCTAAAAGGTCAGTAAAGATGCATAAGTGCACCAGCGTGCCTACCGTCCCTGTCCTAATGTTCCCTCTTATCAGTACCCATTTTATGTATATAAACAATGTTATATCTATGTATATTACTAACATGCACTTGACAAAATAAATAAATAAAATAAATAAAATAAAAACAGACCTTGGAGTCCATTGAGAGAAAACTCTACATTCTCATAATATTCTGAAACTGAAAGACAGAATTCAAGCTTTCGGTGTTATTATTTTTTTTTCCAAATGTCTGCCTATGAGTTAGAAAAAGCAAATTTGACCAGTTAGATTTTCCCTCATCCTGCAATCTCTATTTTGAGAAAGATAGAACAAGTGTATATGAAGTGTTCAAACATCCCTCTAAAAATTTATCAAACCTTATAAGACTTGCCTTTTAAAATGATCTATGCGGCCTTTCAACTAGAGCTTCATTCGTTAGAAAATGGTGTGCCAGTGAGGAAAACAACTGAGAAATACTGTGGTCCAATGTAAGAGACAGTAGATGAACCATCGAGACAGGATATTGTACAACTAACAGATGCTTGGGATACAAAACCTGGAGAAATGGAGGAAATGCAGAGAGATTTGGATTGGGTACATGCAACAATTTAGGAAATAGGAGTTTTTTCAATGCAGTATTTTTGTTGATTGCTAACTGAGAGAGTTCTTTGCTCCCCAAAAACTGGACACACTACAGTGTTGCAAAGCTGTACAAAATACTTTATCATAACACACACCTTTACCAACAATAGGCTATCACTCTGGATCAAACTCTAGGACTTTGCAAGGTGTTGTTGCCATGTAAATATGTCTTTAATGCTCAGCCTTTTATACTCAAGCTGTTGATACAAACAAAAGTCTCAAAGTCTTCGAAGTAGCATATAACCTTTAAAGTCTTTCTCCCAATGTTCTTACATTAGTTTAGAGGAGATGCTGCTTCTAGTTGCTATTCCAGGCAGGATTCCCACCAGGATGTACTGCTCACACAAATGTTATTCACTGTTGAATGCAAGTCCATTTGCCTGCTTGTAATAGCTGCCAATCTTCAGAAGTTGTCTCTGCTTCCTCATCTGTAGACCATTTACTTTCACTTTTCTTGGATTCAGCCGGTTCAGGCCAGTTCAGGCGAACCAGCAGTAAAAATTCTGGCTGGCCCCGCCCCGCCCCACCACTACTTGCCTCACACGCCTTGGCTCAGGGGTGGGTTCTAACTTACCTCGCTGCTGGTTCGCTTCCTCCCGTGCTGCATGGCTGCACCTTGTGGGCGCACGTGCACTTCTTGCGTGCGCGCATGCACAGTGCCAAAAAATAAAAATCCAATTGCCACCTTAGCCTACCTGTAGAAGATCCACCTCTGCCTCCTGCTCATCTTGGGCACTTCAGCTAAGTACAGCTGGGTGGCCCCTCAGTTCCCTGAGATGCAGGGCTGGAAAGGATGGTCACCCTGCACCTGCCCAGTTACCGGCCATGGCCTACCCCCATTCGATTGCTGCCTTGGCCTCGACCAGCTACTCCTGCCGACGTTTATTCGCCCCGAGACACTGGCCGGGCCGGCTGCAGCCAATGCTCCACGTTGTAATGGGCTCCAGGAAGAGGAGGAGGAGTGAGCAGCCATGGAGGTGGCGAGAAAAATATGGGGAGACGCACGACTTTCTTTCTGCCCCGAGACACCGACTGGGCCGGCTGCAGCTGATACCACTGCTCTCGCCAACTCCATGGCTGCTCACTGCTTTTGCAGCACCTCGCGCAGCACACTTAAACTTAGCATGCTTCACAATGGAGGAGCCTGCATCGCCTCCTCCTCTTCTTCCTCCTCTTCCTCCTGGAGCCCATTACAATGCAGAGCATCGCAGCTGGGCCAGCCAGTGTCTCGGGGCAGAGAGAAAGTTGTGCGTTTCCCTGGTGTGCGCAGCACCAAGAAGGGCCAGAAGAAGAGGCAAGTAGAGGGGCGCTTCTCTCCCGCTCTGGAATACCGAGCGAGTCTCCATCCACCGCCGTCACCCTTCTTTTCTCAGGGCAGGTGAGGAGTGATTAGGAGGTGAAGGCGAGGGGCGGAGCCAGCCAGTGGAGGGATCATCTGACAGGGAGCCACAGCAGGAGGATGAAAGAACTTCCTTTATCTGGGAACCTGATATGACTCTTGATTTAAATCATATGGTAAAAAGCACCCAAAGAAGAAGAAAGAACAACATCAGCAAAAAACAACAACCCAACCCTCGCCTGTTTTTGAAAATGGTTCAAGAGGGAGATGAGAGAGAGAGAAGAGTGAGAGAGAAAGAAAGATGAGAAAGAAAGAGATGAGATGAGAGAGAAAGAAAGATATAAGAAAGAAAGAAAGAAAGAAAGAAAGAAAGAAAGAAAGAAAGAAACAAAGAAAGAAAGAAAGAAAGAAAGAGATGAGAAAGAAAGAGATAGGGAAAAAGAAAGAGAAAGAGATGAGAGAGAGATGAGTGAGAGGAAATGAGAGAGAGAGAGAGAGAGAGAGAGAGAGAGATGAGAAAGATGAGAAAGAGAGAGAGTGATGAATGAGAGGAGATGAGAGAGAAAGAGAGAGGGGGAGAGAGAGAAAGAGATCAGAAAGATGAGAAAGGGAGAGAGGGGGGAGAAAGAAAGAGAGATGAGAGAAATAGAGAGATGAGAGAGAAAGAGAAAGAGAGACACAGAGAGAGAGAGAGAGAGATACCTGTTTAAAAGAAAATATCGGGAGCCACATGTGACTGGGTGGGAGTGAGTGATGTTGAGTTGGCCACGCCCACCCAGTCACATGGCCACCTAGCCATCCTTGAAAATATCAGGGTGTGGGCTCAGTTAGCCAGGCAGTTGGAACACCATCTTGAATGCCTGTGAGTACCGTTCTGAGGGAATGAATGAAGACTGAGGAAAGTGTGTGTCTGCAACTGACTGCAGCTACTTTTGAAAAGAGCAGACAGCAACCACAGCTTCACTCCCTCACACTGACATAAACATATCCTTTACACATACAATGGAGAATTGACATCATTAGATGAACAACAATGGAATCAGAGAGACAAGAGAAAAGAAGCGTAAGTCAGGAGAAGTCCAGGTATGAATTTTTATCTAAGAAATCCAATTCATTGAAGTTATGTAAATAAGCACTTGAGGAGCTGTGGTAAAAGATAAGAGACATGCAAAAATCAAAGAGGAAAAAAAAAAACCAAAATGTCAAAAAGAAAAAGATTCAAGCAGCTTTCATAACAATCTGTCAAAATAACCAAGAAATACAGAGAGTGAAAGCTTCGAGCAATAATAACATACAAGTAAATGCAGAGTTCCAGTGTCAAACTAGAAAACATGAAGTTATTTTGGTATTTTAAAAAATCAACAAATGAAGGAATATAATAAGAGGGGGGGAATATTCAGAACTTGACTCTTCATGTCAAGTTCTGAATATTTTCCCCCTCTTACTATATTCCTTCATTTGTTGATTTTTTTTACCAAAATGTGTTTGTGTTTTCTTTCTAGAAATTGAGGTAAGACAGCAATAGACTGTCAAATAGGAAAAATCCAGGTTCAAATGAAATTCCCACTGAACATGTAAAAAGATGCATGTTGCAGAACCCTTCTTAGACGATGTGCTCCTGAGCATCGGCAGAGTGCCAAAAGAATACTGAATAATTAAGTATCAGCATTTTCCACTTAAAAATAAATAAAATGCATACCGGTATATAATCTAATGGTTTAGATGCAGAGCACCAGTTTAGCCTTGCTGTCAATAAATGCTAGCAGACATTCATTGCAGTAAAAGTTAGATTGATTAAGAAACACATAGCATTACATGATGAGGTACAAGCACAAGAAAAAAAGTTATCCTAGACCAGTGATGGCGAACCTATGGCATATCGTGCCACAGGTGGCATGCAGAGCCATATCTGCTGGCAAGCGAGCCGTTGCCCTAGCTCAGCATGTGCACACTGGCCAGCTGATTTTCGGCTGGTGCGGAGGCTCTGGGAGGGCATTTTAGGTTTCTGGAGGGCCTCCGCGGGGCGTTTTCGTCCTCCCCAGGCTCGAGGGAAGCCTCTGGAGACTAGGGAGGGCGAAAAATGGGCCTACGGGGCCCACCAGAAGTCGGGAAACAGGCCATTTCTGGCCTCCAGAGGGCCTCTGCGGGGGTGGGGGAGGCCGTTTTTGCCCTCCCTAGGCATTGAATTATGGGCGAGGGCACTCGCACGTGCGTGATAGCGCACGTGCACGCACTTTTGGCATCCGAGGGAAAAAAGATTCACCATCACTGTCCTAGACTAACTTAACTAACAATAGGTCAAGTAAGAGAGTAGGGGCAATGTATGAAAACTTTTCTACTTATCTATTGCTTGCCATTGTCCTATTGATCAGAAATCTCTTGGACACAATGCCATTTCCAATTCTGCAGAAGAAAAGCCATTTAGAGTGCTAACAGCACTATATCAATAAATATAGAACAAGATCATGTGACCTAGAGTGTCCTAAAACATTTATGTATATTATTTCAACATTTATATTGGAAGTAGAAGAGAATGTGCAAGTTACTGAACCATTTCATTAACTCATCACACAAGGAAACTTTCGCTGAATAATTTACAATGAAGAATTCATATGCAGAGAGATAAATGTCAAATTAATAGGTAGCTTTCAGAAAAGGCAGAGGATAATGGGATCAAATATGTAATATAAAATGGAAATAGAGAAAATGGAAGAATAAATAAAGGAGGATTGCCTTTGTTTTATTGATCCAGAGTGAGGAAATCACTTGATTCTACACTGATTATTATTTTGAGGAATCTTTGCAATGAATAAAAAAGAACGGAAAGAACTGAACATGGAGAAAAACTGATGTACAGTAGGGAAGGAAATAAAACGTTATATTTGAAATATGAAATACTATCTTTGTATCTGCTTAAAATGCAAAGTGAATCTATTGTAAGAATGGCAGGATAGTAAATAGTGACATCTGGGATCAAAACTGGGAGCCAGTGACACCATATTGTTAGCTGAAAGTAAACTAAGAATAACTTGTTATGAAAGTCAACCTGACAAGTGAAATATTTGTCTTAATGTTAAATATTAAAATGACAATAATTCAGCTGGCAAGACTGGTGAATTTAGAGTTGAGTAGGAAGAAATTAAGATGGTAGATAGTTTTGTTTCCTTAGAATTCAAGAATAGAGAAAGAGGGACAGTGTGCTGGAGGAATACAGAGGAGTTTAATCTATGACTAATGACCCAAGTTGCATCTCATTTCCTAAAGCTCATAGTAAGCTCTTAAAGTAAAGGGGGACAGAGAACTCTGGGAAGCAACAGAATTAAATCAATAAAAAATAAAATAAAAGTGGAGAATGCTATTCAATCCTCATCATATTTCAGAGAATGGTTAACAAGAGAAAAGTTTCTTACCTAATAGTCACTTGCCTTGCAAATAGGTAAACAAATCTCTACCATGGATGCTAACTAATTTATTTATTTATTTATTTATTTATTTATTTGTCAAACATGTATAGTAGTAATTTGTATAAACATAAGTAAAAAGTAACGATAAAAGAGGACAATTGGACAGTAGGACAGGGACGGTAGGCACGCTGGTGCGCTTATGCACGCCCCTTACAGACCTCTTAGAAACGAGGAGAGGTCGACTGTAGTCAGTCTAAGGTTTCTAATTTATCCTCAATCTTGCTTAGAAAAAAGTTGCAAGCTTTCAGATTGCTAGGAATCCTGTTAGGCAAGCTAATTATACTGTATATCCAGAGAGAAAAGAAAGGAAAGATGAAATAAATGTATTAAATGATGTCATAGAGTCATAGAACCGTAGAGTTGAAAAGATCTTGGATGTCTACTAGTCCAATCCCTTGACTAGTGAAGGAATCATTGCAACATTAAAACGGAACCTGCCATATTGAAGCCAGTAACCCTTGCTGTATGTACCCTTGCCGATGGGGCTCAGGCATCCATATACTCAGGGGTGGGTTCCAGCTTACCTCGCTGCCGGTTCATTCCCTCCCGCACCGTGTGGGCGCGCCGCATGGGTACGCCGCATGGGCACGCGCACACATGCACAGTAACAAAAAATCCGGGGGGAAAAACAAAGCTGAAAAAAGATGACGACCACATGCACAGTGCCGGAACGCATGCTCAGAAGGAAATATTTTTAAAAAAATTTCAAAAAAAATTCAAAAAAAAGATGGCAGCGCTCACAGACTGGCACCGACCAATCCGGTTCGGTGATGTCATTGTGACATCACCAGTGGGTCCCTACCGGTTCGAGCAAACTGGTCCAAACCGGGAGGAACCCACCCCTGCATATACTACATCAGGGGTGTCAAACTCATGTCGTCATTGCATCTTCACATGATGTATTGTGACTTTTTTCCCCTTTGCTAAACTGGGCATGACTAGAGCATGACACATCCAGCCCACAGGCCGCGAGTTTGACAGCCCTGTACTACATAATTTATATCAAGAAGGATAATTAATTCTCAGGAAACAAAATGAATTTGCTAGTATTCGTTATAGATAAATAAAATACAAAGAACCAGTTTGGAATTGTAGTTAAATTGCTAGACAAGATACTTGGGAGGTTCAGGCTCAAGAATAGCTTCAGTCAGAATAGTTTACTCTGTTGTTCTCTTTCAGACCAGACCATGTGAAGTTGGAGAAGAACAATCCATCTCACATACACTTCCTGCATATGTTGTCTTTCAACATGTATGGAGGAAGAGCTCATGCTGACGAGAGAAATTGCTCTCTACGTGGCCTGATACTGGGTGACTATCATTTGGTATAATAATAATAATAATAATAATAATAATAATAATAATAATAATAATAATAATAATAATAATAATAATAATAATAATAATAATAATAATAATAATAATAATAATAATAATAACAACAATAACAACAATAACAACAATAACAATAACAACAATAACAATAACAACAATAACAATAACAACAATAACAATAATAATAATAACAATAATAATAATAACAACAACAACCGCAACCACAACAACAACCACAACAACAACAACAGTTGGAAGGGACCTTCGAGGTCTTCTAGTCCAACCCCCTGCTTAGGCAGGAATCCCTACATCACTTCAGACAAATGGTTATCCAACATCTTCTTAAAAACTTCCAGTGTTGGAGCATTCACAACTTCTGGAGGCAAGCTGTTCCACTGATTAATTGTTCTAACTGTCAGGAAATTTCTCCTTAGTTCTAAGTTGCTTCTCTCCTTGATTAGTTGCTTTGGAGAATAGTTTGACTCCCTCTTCTTTGTGGCAACCCCTGAAATATTGGAACACAGCTATCATGTTTTAATCCTATTTATTCTACATACTTTTAAACATGCTAAATTTCTATGAATGTTATATATCTATAATTTGCAGGGGTTGCACGAATAAAGAAAGCCCAGACCAGTAGCATGAACTAAAAATGGGAGGAGAGTATGCTATATATGCTGCTCTGACTTTCTGGAAAAAAGGTGGGGAAGGAATCTTCTCTAAGTTATTCAATTGTACATAGGAAAATACTCCACAGGTAATCCTTGACTTACAACTACAATGGAACCCAAAACTTTTGTTGCTAAGTGAGACGTGTGTTAATTTATTTATGATACTGCAACCATCATAAATATGAGTCAGTTGCCAAGCGTCCAAATTTTGATCACATGATCATGGGGATGCTGCAACGGTCATAAGTGTGAAAAACGGTCGTAAATCACTTTTTTCAGTGCTGTTGTAATTTTGAACGGTGATTAAATGAACTGTTGTAAATTGGGGACTACCTGTATATCCACATGCACGTAATATATGCACACCACAATCTGCCATATGAGACAACTTGCATGTATTTAATGTTTCCTCGACACCCAAAGCGATAAGAGAGGAAGCAAAGAAAGAAGAACGTTTTCAGATTGGTAAGATTATAAATAATTTTATCCCAGATCAGTATGTGCAAAGAATGCTGGGTATGATGGAAATTACAATCCAATATATCTTGGCAAATGAATCCTAACTGGACTAAACCAATACCAAAGCATTTAATTCCTCTATTAGTAAGCAGAAATCATTTACGTGTCTTATAGTATGTATAGTATATGTGGAAGGTTACTACTAACATTTTAACATCCAGTTTGAACCTCATCCAGTTGGAATTCTTTCTCCTTAGCAAGTTAAATAAAAATAAATAAATTGAGGTCTCTTTGTGTTAATGTTGTAATAAAATAATTCATTTTCTATGGATGTCATTTGAATAGATAGTATAATGAACAAAGAAAAGCTATTTTTGCAGAGGCCATCTAGGAGATTCTCATTCTCTTTTTGGGGTGACATCAAAGCATAGTCTTTTTTCTTATTCAATTACTCAGCAGTGGGAATGAGAGCACCGAGAACCAGTTGGTGTAGTGGTTAAGATGCTCGCCTAGAAACCAGGAGACTAGGAGTTCTAGTCCTGCCTTAGGCATGAGAGTTAGCAGAGTAACTTTGGCCCAGACACTTTCTCTCAGCCCACCACACAAGGTTATTGTTGTGAGGAAAATAGGAGGTGGAAGGAATATCCATAATGTTCACCACCTTCAATTATTTTATTATAAACACAGGATAAAATCTAATAAAATAAAAAAATTTAAATATGGGAATTTTAGGATCAAGGCTCTGAACTTTATAAATCTTATATCTTGTTTGCTTCTGGCTCCATTTTCTGAATAACTACTGTATAAGAGTTGTTTCTAATGGTGTGTATTAGTAGTCTTTTGAAGGGTTGCGTCTTTCCTTATCTGTGGTTCAGATAAGAAGCTCTCTCTCTGCCTGCTAGTAATTTTTAAAAAGCACCCAACCTGTTTTTCAGAGCATCATTTGTCTGCAATCCTAAACACAATATTATGTCTCATGAAAATTTCTCTCTCTCTCTCTCTCTCTCTCTCTCTCTCTCTCTCTCTCTCTCTCTCTCTCTCTCTCTCTCTCTCTCTCTCTCTCTCTCTCTCTCTCCCTCCCTCCCTCCCTCCCTCCCCCCTCTCTCTCTTTTGCTTATTTTATAATAATGTAGGCGGGAAGTCAGAAGACTGGATGGATAGGTTAGTTCATTTTTTTTGAAGGTTATCAGTGAACTTTCTAACTCAATCTCATAGCTTCTACTATTTGGTATTTTGGAATACACAATCAGATATATAGTAACTCCATTTTGTTGCTATAAAGAAAACCATGGCCATCAAAACTTTTTCATTTTTGACCATCAAAAACTTTTTGGTTGTCTCCAACAGAAATATAAATATGTTTTGACATTCTGATGCCCTGAGTTCAATTGAAGAAGGATTATAGGTGGACCCAAGCAGTTCCTCATACACCTTGTACCAGTTCTCAGATATCTCTAACCCTTTTAGTCTTCATATTTTAAAAAGAATCTTTTTATCAATGACCACTGTCACATTTTTAAAATTGGTGGGTGCATCGGACGGATCCCATATACATATCTTACAAATTTAGCAAGGGTTTCCTTAAAGGCCAGAACAAGTTTTTATTGCACCTAGGATTGCTTTCTACACATCTTCATTTTACTTTCTTTGCTTAAAGTCGTTTTCTTATTAGAGGATGTTTAATATTTTATAATCTAGTTGCAAGGAGCTATGCAAGCACCAGTTAATGTGACCCATGTGCCAATTTTAACCATATTGGAAGAGTGCCAAGTTATATATAATTCATGGCTGACTTCGATAACATTCTGTAACTGGCATACATAATATATTTAAAACCCAAAGGAGAAAAAAAACCATAAATAAGTAGATCATGTAGAATGCCAATTGGCTTATTATTATAAGGGCTATTAAATATTTGAAGAAAATCCCATATTCATTTTCTAAGATAAATTTTAAATTGTTCAGATCCAGAGTATTGTTCATCTGGCTAATGTAAAAAGATAACGAACTTATCTCTCAACAGGAAAATGACACAAAATATATTGAAACTTTATTTGGGAATGGCTTGACATTGCCTAATTTGATTAAATACAATCGATGGTTTGAGAATCCAAGATATCAGCTTTTTTTTCCACGCCACAGACAAAGTAATCATGTGCTTTAAGATTGCTAATACTGATACAGGATCACAATGTTGTTCCATATTTTAACAACCTTCTTGTCATTTTCAAAATCCCAGGCCACAAAGTAACTAAGTTGTCATGGTGCCCAGATTCTTGTTCTTCTCAAGAAACTGTGACAAATAATATTCCCAAATACACACACACACACACACACACACACACACACACACACACACACACACACACACACACACACACCATGTTCCAAGTTGTTGACTCTTAGCAATCACATAGATTTTCTTTATGACATACACACATACATATATATGTATGTATGCATCAGGGGTGAAATTCAAAATTTTCCCCTACCGGTTCTGTGGGCGTGGCTTGGTGGGCGTGGCAGGGGAAGGAAGCAAAATCCCCATTCCCACCCCACTCCAGGGGAAGGATACTGCAAAATCCCCATTCCCTCCCCACTCTGGGGCCAACCAGAGGTGGTATTTGTCGGTTCTCTGAACTACTCAAAATTTCTGCTAATGGCCTGTCAGAACCTGCTGAATTTCACCCCTGGTATGCATGTGTATATATATGTACATCTCCATCCATTGATCTCCATCCATTAATATGAAAGGTCTTTAATCCTGAAAGCTCCTTATTTTTTTTTGTATTGGAAACCAAGTGCCACATTTTCCTTCACTCTGATACCATACATTCATTTACATATTCATGTATGTATTTGTAACCCAACTTTCATTTAGGAATTCAAGGTAGTATATAGAGTACATCTTCCTCTTTTTTTAAAAAAATGCTATTTTATTTTACTAATTTTTTTGGGTGTCTCAAGTCAATTTTGATTCCTGATGACTACTTGGACAAGTCCATGCAGTTTTCTTGGAAATATTCAGAAGTGATTTGCCCTTGCCTCCCTTGTGGGGGGGAGGGAGAAGGAGAGGGAGAGGGAGAGTTAGGGTTAGGGTTAGGGTTAGAGCGGGAGGGGGAGGGGGAGGGAAGGGAGGGAGGGAGGGAGATCTCCAACAAGCTTCACGCCTAAAGTAGAAATAAAACTCATGGTCTCTCAGTTTTAGTCTAGTGCGTTTAACCGTTACATCAAACTGATTTTCTTCTGCTATCTAGGATGGGTAAATTTTCTTTTTTCTTTTAACTTTTTTTTAATTAAAAAATACATCAAATGAGTTCTTTGGCCTAACTTAAATGGAGCTCAGATAGCAGGATAAAATGAATCTCTGCTTAAAACTCCAATCTCCATTAAGTAGATATCCTGATCTCAAAGCCTCCCTCTGTATGGTGAAGTTTTACACATCATAATCGGAACTAGTGAGTTTTTCTTGTCATCCAAACTAAAATCACACAAGAGCTCAATTTTCCCTGAGAATTAATACCTCTTACTGTCTGTCTGTTTACCTGTCTATCTAATTATCCATCCATAGTATTTATAAACTTCATCTGTCTGTCTACCTGCCTATGTAATTATCTATCCATACTATTTATAAACTGCATTTCATGGTCCAAATCTTGCTAAGGTGACTTGTACCTTATATTTCAAACACCGATTAACTCTACGGAATGTGGATATAATAATTAATAGAGCAAACCTGAATGCTTATTCTGAATTCAGTAATCAGTGTAACTTCCCTAATTTCTCCTAAGGAGAAATTTCCTGACAGTTAGAACAATTAATCAGTGGAACAACTTGCCTCCAGAAGTTGTCAATGCTTCAACACTGGAAGTTTTAAAGAAGACATTGGACAACCATTTGTCTGAAATGGTATAGGGTTTTCTTCCTGAGCAGGCAGTTGGACTAGAACAGTGGTCACCAACTGGTGGTCCGTGGACCACTGGTGGTCCTCAAGAAAATTTTGGTGGTCCGCAGAAAAATTATTTGCATTTTTTATATTGCACTAAATCAGGGGTCCTCAAACTACAGCCCCTGGCTGGATACATGCAATGAATACTTGTGTTGCTGCAGAGAGTCTCCCCCTTCTGGGTCTTTTTGTGCAGGTCGGAGGGAGACAGAAATTCCGACTTGGGGTCTGCTTCAGCCTCCTGGTGCAGGGCTTCGGGCAAAGGCTGGAGGGAAGTGCCGCTGGTGGCGAAGAGCTGGAGGGCCTTGTTCCAGTGGGACTACATCTGGCCTGGAACTGGCTGACCATCTCAGCCCACTGAGCCTTCAGGCACCAGTACCTAGCCTTGCATTCCTGCAGATCTTCCCTCTGCTTGGAAAGTCTATGCTTGTAGTCCTCAGTGAGGTGCTTCTGCTGAGCCTCCTTCTTGGCCAGATCCAATTTGAACTGAGCCAATTGTTTTGCCAACTCTTTCTTGTGGTGACTGCTTAGCTCCAACAACTGCTTCCTGTTGGGGCCCTAAGGAGCCCGAGTGGGGAGGGGAGGAGTGGCTGGTAGGGGAGGGGTGAGTAGAGGCTGTCAAGGCACCCCTCGATGTGAGTGACACCGAGTTGGCCACACCCACCCAGTCACATGATCACCTAGCCACGCCCACCCAGCTGGTCATTAGGCAGATCATATTAGTAGTCCACGGGATTTAAAATTATGAATTTAGTGGTCCCTGAGGTCCGAAAGGTTGGTGACCCCTGGACTAGAAGACCTCTAAGGTCCCTTCCAACTCCTGTTCTGTTCCGTTCTGTTCTGATCCTAGTGGTAATTAAATAGTATTGCAGAAAGGAACTTGAAATTGATAGAGATTCCTATTCTAAATTGATACAAATTAACATTTATTTTTGCCCCTAAGTAAAACAGATGTATAGATCACTATCTATTGAGATAGTAAAAAGAAAAAGAGAACACAGGTTTTCATAATATAAATTTAGAAATGAGTTGCTGCAATTTAAATAGAAATATATTAAATCTCCTCAACCTGCACAATACTAACAGTCGGTGATACTTTATTTATGTATCATTTATTTATAATTATTTGCATGTCATCTCTTTTTGTGATTCTAGATAGCTTGCAATAAATGGAATAAAATATCCACAAATAAAATTTTATTTTGCATTCCACTTTCATTCCCAGCTGATGGATAGTTTCTTTATATGATCATTTGTTTCAAAGCTAGAATGTGTTGAGATCATCCTTTTCATTAAATCAGGGTTGCAAATTCTTCACTGTATCTTGGGATTGACTAGTGTTTGGGCAGAGTCGCTCTATATATGCGGGTCAAGTCTTAAGTTCTGTGCTAAACATTTTGTGAAAGCAGGTGTGTGAACTACTAGATGGTGTGACAGCACATTTCCTTCAGAGTGGGAGTAATTTTCTTAATAACTACGTTGATTTACCAAAATTCCTCTCTGTGGATGAATCATCTTCTCGTGACTCCCATTTGTTACCTTAGGCAAAACCATCTATAGTTATCTGTAGATGTTCTACAAGTGCTTTAATGCCTGAAATACTTGCGAGAGGCAACCATTTTGGACATGAGTAGGAGTTCTGCAATCACCAATCTTCCTCCCCTTTCTTTCCTTTTAAATTTATTTTAATAAATTAAATTAAACATTGAAAATGCATAAACCACAGATGCAGCTAAAATAGGGTCATTTGGAAATACGAGGGAGGTATCAGCTTTTTTCCAAGGAGATAGGGAGCTCAAAGAATGCAAACAAACAGCAAAATAATAATAAAACATTCTCATTAAAAATATGAATACATTATACAAAATCAAAGGTGAAATACAATTGCTGAAGGACTGAAACTGCAATAGTATCTTTCAATAACACACAATCGTGTGGGTTCTAAAATCCGTTGCTACTGGTTCGTGTGCACGTTGGTGCACATGCGGGACTCTTCTGTGCATGCACAGAAGCATCCCGGGTGGGTGAGAGGAGCCTCCTGCCACCGCCGCTACCAGTTCTAAGAACCAGGCCGAATCGGGAGCAACCCACCGCTGAATACAAGTAGTGATTGCTTCAAAGTTACAATGGCACTGAAAAAAATGACTTAGGACCACTTTTCACATTTACAACCATTGCAGCATCCCTGTGGTCACATGATCAAAAATTGGGCGCTTGAGAACTCGCATGTATTTATGACAGTTGCAGTGTCCTGGGAGCATGTGATCACATTTTACGACCTTCTGACAAGCAAAGTCAATGGGGAAGCCATTTTCACTTAACAACCCTGTTACTAATTTAACAACTTCAATGATTCACTTAACAACTGTGACAAGAAAATTTGTAAAATGGAGCAAAGTTCACTTAACAACTGTCTTGCTTAGCAATGGAAATTTGTGGTTATAAGTCAAGGACTACCTATAGCAAGTTTATTTGTATTCAGGTAGCATGCAAAGGAAAGTAGAAAGGACATCTGGTTTATTATTAGACACCCACTATGTTCAAACAGTTTAATCAGTGATTGTTTATCGTATAAACCATAATCAATATGAATTATTTAGTCATGATTTATTGGGTAAGCTACACCATCATGTATTACTGAGTCACCGAATAACCATTATTGATTTGGTTTACACATGTTATTTATTGTTTTTTTAATTTTATTCATATCGCGCCTTCATTGTTTTTTAAAACTTAAACTATAATTTACAAATCATAACATCTAAATAAATGTAACAAGCTAAACCAAAACCAAATTTGTTTCATTTAATGAAGCCTGATCTATTTGATACTTCCTTCTATTCTATTCTATTCTATTCTATTCTATTCTATTCTATTCTATTCTATTCTATTCTATTCATAAATATGGAAATCAAATACAGGAGCAACCCAGCAGACATGAATGATGACAGAACACGAGACATAAAAGACAATCTGCCCCAATGGAATTCAGAAATAGTTTGGGGCAGATTGCCTTTTATATATAGACAATCCTTGCAGAAAAGAAGACCTTGCAGAGCAGGATACAGGATATTAAATCCTAGAAGAGCAGAAGGGATGCAATTGTGCCCAGCAAGGAGACAAAGGGAAGAATCCTAGTGACTCATTTTTACAAGGAACCAAAACATATGTGTACTCGCTGCTTCATAAAATGTGGGTTGGATGGCATGACAATTTAAGTAGGCAGTTTTAAAATTGTACTAAAGGAGTGCTCCTCGTGGTTCATCTTCAAACTGGAGTCGTGTGGGTTGTCATAAGGTTCAGCCCTGGGTCCTGCACTTTTCACGGTTTGATTGATGATTTTGAATGAACAGGGGAAGAGAATGTAGAAGACACAAAATTGGGTAGGATAACTAAAGCCAAAGAAGACAGAAATAAAATCCAGAACAACTTTATAGAAATAGACTGGAACGGGGGGGAATCCAGAATGAAATATAATAGAGGGAACTAGAACAAAACACTTCACTTGGGAAATAGAAATCAAATTTAGGATGCACGACATGTCCCTTGATGACAGCATTTCTGAAAAAGATCTTGGGATAGTAGTTCATAGCAAACTGAAAATGTGTCAGAAGAATGATAGAACTGCAAAAAGAACAAACAAACAAAAAACTCCACCAAGCAAACGCAATTTTAAGCTGCATCATCAGAAGTATAGTTCCTAAATCCTAGAGAATAATCATTCCACATTATTCTGCCTTGGCTAGATCTCACCCATAATACAAGTACTATGTATAATTCTGGTTGCCACACTTCAAGAAAGATTCAGAAAAATTAAAATATTAATAAAAGATGAATAAAAGATCATTGGAGACCAGAAACTAATTCCTGTTGACATCAATAAAAGCAAGTGGGTATAGCACTTCCGCCTGATGTCACAGCAAGATTGGACGTGAGGAGTGGGTCTCCGCGCTCCTGCACCAAGTTATCCCCATTGGAGTGCTCTGAAAGGAGCTAAAGCCACCCTGTAGGGGTGGTGAAGAAAAGAGGGGTGCCCTCTAGGTCGCGGAGAACTGCAACTCTTCCGCTTGACTCAGGGCTTTTTTCCTTCTTATCCACAATGAGGAGAAGAGGCAGCCATCATGGCTGCTGTGAAGCTGGGACAGCTGAGGCAACAAAGAAAGTGCAGGAGCAGTGTAGATGGACAGTGACTGAAGCTGGGTGAGAAGATTCCTTTTTTACTTAGACCCTAACTTTAAAAAGAAAAAAAAGAGAAAATCCAGGAAAAGATATTCTTTGAACTGTTTGTTAAAGCGGTGAACAATTATACAGAGAAAAATTCTAGACCCAAAAGAAAGGAACTAAGGGAGAAAAATGAAAGTATTTTTAAAACATAGAAAATTGGACTTTCAAACTGGTTGTTTTGGAAAGGCATTTTAAAATGCTGGAACTATCTACTTGAATAACTGACTTTGCTTCTATAAATTGAATTAAAATTGGATTAAATAACTTTTTACATTTGAAACAATGCTGAAACCTAAGCTGAGGATGTCACCTACTGATGAATGGAAAATATACTATACCCCTACAAGTCTGGGAAAATTTGTGATAAGAGAAATAAACAAGACATATCTGAAGGACTGTGGTGATACTTACTGTTCTATAATTATTTACTTTATGATTACTGGAGATTCAACTGTGGGAATAAGGAAGACTCTTAAGTAAAGTAAATGACTTTTGATGTTTGGAAAGCTTCCTGGACTATTTAAATGGAACTGATTGAATAAGCATGGAATATAAAGAATTATAAGTATTGTACTTCCTGAGGAGCAACATTACGCTTGAATATATTATATTTGGACTATTGAGTAAAAGCGGGACTTACTAAAATAAGACAAGATGCTCCATCAGGAGGAAATAAGTGAAATCTCAAAAGAAATGGGATTAATGTTCCAAAGCATTAAGGACACTATGACAAAGAATTACAGGAAGATAAAGAACCTATTCCATGGCATAAATGGGAAAATAAAAAATACCCTGCAATTAATAATGAATGAAGACCAAAAATTAGCAGAAAAGAGAGGAGTCAACAGAAAAAATGGAGGAAAAGACAGAACAGAAAAACCAGCAAATAAAGCAAGAAGATGAGAAGGAGAAGATGATAAAGATAATAATGACTGATGAAATAAATAAAGGGGAAAGTACTTGGAGAGATTTAAAAATAGAATTGGATAAGCAGGAAGATACTTTTGAAAGGGAGATAGGGGCCTGGGTAGATACTCTGGAGACCAGGCAGCATAGTAGGATAGAGATGAAAGAAATGTTTAGATTGAACAGTGAAGACACAGATGTAGATAGATATAAGGATCCAAGAGAGAACTATGGGAGGCAAGTCAAAAAGCGAATAAGTATGGAAGTATTAAAATGGACAAGAGATGATGGATAGAAAGGATTTTTTTTCATTCTTTCTTTTTTTTAGTATAATGATAGCCTGATTAAAAACTAGAATAGAGGTAGAAATAAGAATACACACTCTTATATAAAGTAATAGCTTGATGGAAAGATTAGAGGTCGAAAGATGATATTATTAAGTATGTTTAAATAATATGATGATTTGCACTAGATTGGTGCATTGAAACATTGAATAATTAAAGAATAAAGGATTATATCTTAATATAAACATGTGTATCAACATTAGGATCAGCAATGATGGCCTGACTAGAAGCCAGAATAGAGGTAGAAATAAGAAATAGGGGGAATATTAGCACACGCATATATATTTTTATACAATAGAATAAAAGCAATAATTAGAGGGAAAAATTAGAGATTGAAAGATGGCATTACTATGTAAGCTGAAATAATATTGTGACTGGCATTAAAATGGAACATTGAAATATTGAATAACTATTTTAAAACAAACATGTATATTAATACTAGTATTTCATAAGTTTGATTAATGTAATGAATATTATTAATATCATTATTACTATTTGTCCCAAAATGAATAATACCCAGATGCTGCACTGTATTGATGTTGATGTATATTTTAAAAATAAAAACCCAAACACTTTAAATAATTTTTTAAAAAAGCAAGTGGGTATGTTTAACCTTGAGGGGGAAAAAAAGACTGAGATTCAAAATAGTACCTGATGAATACAATGCTGAAGAAGGTCAGCATGATTTAACAGTAAGAAAAACAACAGAGCATTCAATTTACCAGAGAAGTGTTGGGCTTCATTTGGAGTTCAAACATATGCTAGATTGCTTCTACAGTGAAGGCTACAGATTTGGCTATCAACTGGGGTACTTTAATTTGTATTGGACATTGAGCAAAGGATTGGACTTGAAATGTTAGACTTGAACAGTTTAAGTTCCTTTCAGCTCTATGATTCTAGGACCATAAATCTAGATATTCAATTGGCATGGCTGCTGGCTGTGTTGGTGGTAATTTTGGGGCTGTAGGAACAACACAGCTGGAAGATATCAAGTTGAGCTAACTGTTGCAAGGTTTACATTCAAGACAGACTCAAGACTCACTTTTATCTCTCTGTCTCTCTCACACACACAGACCCCTCACAGACAACCTTGCTTTAGGCCCAATGCTAAAACGAGAGAGCAGTTTCCAATAGCAAGTGCTAGAGTGTGAAAAACACCAACACCCTGGGGAAATTGAGATATGTTTGGAAATCCCCTAAGCCTAAGCAGAAAATACATTTCTATCCCCCACACCAGTAGTGGGTTCTAAAACCCGTTGCTACCGGTTTGCGTGTGTGCGCACGCAACGCTTCTGTGCATGCGTAGAAGCGTCTCGGGTGGATGGGCAGAGCCTCCCACCACTACTGGTTCGCAGAACCGGACTGAACCGGGAGCAGCCCACTGCTGGCCCACACTGAAGAAAGATTCAGCTGCCAGACTGCTCAGATTTTTATATATTAAATAAAGATAACAGGGAAGACAAAAATGCAGTTGTTCTTCTGAGCAATCAGTATCTTGAACCTTGTTTACTTTCTTTTCTGCATGTCTTAATTTTAAGCAGTTAGTAATTGTTAATAACTAGACAACCCATGACCACTGGGTCATTCGTCTTTCCATATATAATATAGGCTTGCATGCTTCCCTTCCTCTCATAACACTCAGGAGAGCCCTGGGGAAGCTGCCTCCTCCTCAGCTGACCCACAGAAGCGCCTGCCATTTTTCTGGGTGGGAACAAAAGAAATGGCAGACCACAAAGAAAACTGCCCCCCCCCCATTCCAGTGTGCCCCAAGGGTCCCCTCCCTCCAGGGAGGAAGATAGCTCACCCATTGTCAATGCCCCCAGCCAGCCCTCCCATGCCAGCAAGCAATCAAGTCATTCCCTTCATTTCCACATAAAATATAGACTTGGGCTGTTTCCCCTCCACTCACAATCCTCAGGTGGCTAGTAAAGTCTGCTTCTCATCCTCTCATCCCTCTTGACTAACCTGTGGAACTGCCTGTCACTTTATTTTGGGGAGGGGGAACAATGGGAGCCATAGACCACAAAAATAGCCTGCCCCACTGGCCCCCAATTCATTGCCTCGCTAAGCCTCACCCTTCCTCCAGGGAGGAATAGTGCTCACCCATTGACCGCCCGTACCCCCCAGCCAACACTACCTTGCCATCAGGCATCCCTGTTGCTCCCTCTTTCTTCCCTCAGCAGCCACAGCTATTAAATTTCAGACTTGGTTCCAAAGCAACCAATGGCTTCTCGCCCCTTGGGCAGGAAGAGAGAGTGGAGATATACCTCTTCCATCTCCTCTTCTGCCATGCAACTTACAGGTTGGGAGAAATGTGGTTGGAAGGCATGGTAGGTCACAGCCACAAGTTTGCCAAATTTGCCAAAACCAAGACCAAATGGGAGCCGTTGGTCTTGTATTTTAGACACATTCTGTAAGTTAGCCCATTTGAAGTCATGTTGATCATAAACTGTTGCTCTGTGATGCGCCGTTTCACCCAATTGAAGGTTAGTGTTTTAGCAGTCTGTAGGACTACATATTGTGTTTCCTCTGAACATCCAGACAGCTATTACTTGAGGTAGACACTCTGTCTTCTGTCCTCATCTATCAATCTGGCAACCACAATGCAAACAGAAGCTACGCTTATGTTTATGTAAGCCATGATACTCCCTTGAGGGAACTCCCAGTCCCAGGCAGGAAGACAACCTGGAATGATTGGCTCTTAGAGCTTCTGTGGGTCTTGGCACAACAAAGTCGCTTCTCTGTCAGTTTTCGATCACCTGTAGCTCAGCTCTCTTGAATGAGAAATTGGCCTGGAGGCTGCCAGCCCTCGTCGGCTTCCCCTTTTCCTCTCTACAGACAATGAAGCATCTCAGTAGAGGTCTGGCACCTGCTAAAACAAGTTCATGCCAATCATAATGTCTGGATTATGATTATTCTAAATCAGGCATTAATTTTCCAAGTTCTCTTGCTCAGCGGGCAAATTGACATTTCCTCACATGAGCTGGCAGTGTTAGCTGCAGGCTGTCTAATAGGCAATCAAAGTTATTTAACGCTTTTAATATTTCCCAAAAATAGATTGGTTGTAAGCCAACTGTGCTTTTACCTGTGGGTACCTTCCCTGAAGTCTGTCAGACTCTGCTCAGCTTGACAAGATTGAAATAATAATAAATGAAAAGCTCTCATGCTGAACACCAAAGCACCATTGTGGTAGGAATTCTATATCTCCATCTATATCTCACACTTATATGAGATATATCACAGATATATCATATCTCACATTTCCAAGAAGGTTTCTAGCATCTACCTAGATATCAGGCTTAACCCCATAAGTAAGACTGGTCTATTTTAGGTGAACTCATAAGAAACCAAAGAACTGTAGATAAGTAATGTTTATTGGAAAAAGTATAAAGTCATAATCAAGGAATTTCAGCAACTGCTATTATTCAGGAAGCCCTATTTAGAGAAACCAAAGCGACTTGAGTGTTGTTTTGCTTTCTAGCCTATGAAAAATATTTATTACAACTATTTGGAATTTAATAGATTTTTCAAGTGCTACAACACAATTATGTTCTTCCATGCATGACTTTGGGTTTTTACTCAACCTCAAGGACAAATTTACCTCTCCGGTTGTTTTATTTTTCTCAGCAGCCTAAGATTGACATCACCTAGAGCAGGGGTGTCAAACTTAAGGCCCGGGGGGGGGCGATCCAGCCCACGGGGTCTTTAGATCTGGCCCACGGGGCTGCTCTGGAAACAGCGAAGGACCAGCCCATGGTGCCTCTGCCAGTGAAAACAGAGCTCGCGAGGGCTGTGTGAGGCACTCCCAAGCTCCGTTTTCGTTGGCAGAGTGTATACCCCTGACACGAGTGATGTCGAGCTGGCCATGCCCACACTGGATCCCCAAGGTCAAACACAATAGCAATAGCAATAGCACTTAGACTTATATACCGCTTCATAGTGCTTTACAGCCCTCTCTAAGCAGTTTACAGAGTTCAGCATATTGCCCCCAACAATCTGGGTCCTCATTTTACCGATCTCAGAAGGATGGAAGGCTGAGTCAACCTTGAGCCGGTGAGCACTGTTCCCTCTAAGGTGCGCGCCCGCGCGGCCGCGCACGTGATGATAGAACGTCGCGCAGAAGTTTCTAACTTCCTGCCGGCATTTCCTAATGGGAGAGGCTGTGCGCATGCGCGGCTGCGCAGATGAAATGAGAACGCCGCGCACCGTTTTTTTTTCTTACAGGGAACATTGCCAGTGAGATTTGAACCACTGACCTGCTGAACTAGCAGCCAGCTGAAATAGGTGGCAGTGCTGCTTTTAACCACTGCGCCACCTTGGCTCCTCCAACCCTGATGCAGCCCTCAATGAAATTGAGTTTGACACTCCTGACCTAGAGTGTTAATGGTAATAATTCCTTCAGGAAATAAATAATCCAGTCGATACTTTTCTTCTTTGGGGAATAGTGATCTCTGGGAAATACTTATTCTTTCTTTCTTTATTGATATAGTGTTAAAAGATCATTCTGATTTCTTATAAAGCAGCATAAAAGCATGTACAGTATGTATCAGAAACATACAACCATTCTTTTTTATTTTAAAAAATTAGATTCATAAGGAAAAAGGCTGATGTCTGAATCCTGATGCTATTATTGCTTTTCTCAGAATCTGGCCATTATGTTGCAGGGTCTTTTTCTTTTAGCACTGCAACTTCAACTAATAAAGTTATCAATGTATGATGTGATGAAGGATTTCATTTTGTTTCACAGATTGGGGTTGTGTAGGGCTGATAAGCAGTGATGGTTCTATATAGGTCACCTACCTGGCTTCTTTGCCTAAGGGAAGTCTAGAACTTCACATTCATAGTCTAGCACCTTAATATTTGTACCACTGACCCTTTGATTACTAATATTGTATTTATAAAAAATAATTAATGGCGCAATTTTCCTTCGCATATATGGAATGAACCTTTTTACACTTTGATAGAATCATAATAAATCTGAAATAAACTTTATGCTTCAAATCAAAGTAATTTTGATTACCTTTTTCAGCATGTCATCATTTCTGTTTGACTCTTAACCATCTGTAATTCTATCAATGTGTTCCATAATAATGAGAAAGTATCATCGGGGATTTTTCAGATGGAAGTCGAATGTCCCATATTTGAGGTTATAATGAAGCAACTATGTTTTTGAAACTTTTCATGACAAAAGACATGCAGAGAGCATACATTTAGTTCAGCTGATAATGGAAAATAATGCAGGAATTTATCAAACTGATAGGAAGATTGTGTTATATACAGCATCTTAGTCTGAGCGAGACCTGTATTGCATTCATTAGTTGAATAATGACATTTGTATTTAAAGTCAGATGTTGATAAAGCTTGGTGTAAATAAAAAGAATCATATGTAATGAACTTTCTTGATGGCTCGTCATAGTAGCCAGAATTTTAGAACTAAAGATATTCCCCAAATAGCAAATAAGTGGCTATTATTTTCTTGTAATACTTGACACTGTTGGCTCAAAGGGTGTTTTCCTTTGAGGTGTTTTGCTAAGTGTGATTATTCCCATCAGAAGTGAAGTTTTGAGGGAGAGCCTACAGCAAAATCCTTGACTTTTGTCTCTGATCTCTCTTGAAATATCTCTGAAAAGCAGGCTTCATGCTGCCAATTAGTTTATGGTGTATGCAGGCAGCTTTCTGAATCTTCAAAATTTCCAGTGTAACCTGCTAGTGCCTTAGCTTCCCTCATTGCTGTGCATTTCCACTTGTATGAATAAAACTGAAAGAAAGAAGAATGGGAATGAGAAGTAAGGAATATTTGCTTCTTTTTTTAATGTTTATTTATTTATTTTTTTAAACAAAACATATACATATTTTATGGACAAAGTGTTGTCCGGATCCCTTCTCTTACATCATTTCTTATACATAGTCAATAATACATCTTATTTCCAATTTCAGCCATATTATTCTTTTTCAATAATTCTTTATCCTTATTCATTTTTTTCTTATACATGTTTGTTATCACATATCACTATACACCCTTAATTTCTAGTCTGTAATATTAAACTCAATTATTTACCATAATTTCCATTTCTCCAAACACCTTCTAAATTCTCTCTCTAGTTCTTTAACATCCAAATTTACATCTTAAATTAATTTTATAATCAAAACCAATCTAAATTTCTGAAGTATTTTACCATCTGTAACATAATTTAATTTATCTTATTTCAATTTTACATACATGAAGAACCATTTTTCATATATTTGCTTCTGAGCATGAGAATACTTGCTAGGACACATCCATCACCCCTGGACTGCCAACCCTGAGAAGCTCAAGAACAAAGACATTCCCTCCCCATCAATCAGAAAACCAAATCCAGATTTAGAAAACAGATTTAATACTTGAGTAGTTTAAAATTCTTTTGGTCTGTTTTGTAAAGGGTGGGAAATTAATATTGTCGTATTGTATTAATCAGCATTCAACTAGGGAGGATGTTATATAGGTGTTTTGTATTTTAACTTTCCTTGAATAAGCTAAATATTTTTTTAAAAGATAAGTTCTGTTTTTTTTCTTCTGTTCACTGCTGTCTATCCATAACATTTAGACTGTAACTATCAGGGGCTAAGCAACTCTAATGGACAAGGTGCAATTTTCTATTTGGAACTATTGTAAAGATACTATCCACTCTGGTGCCTACATGGACACAACCATGTGGTTTCCTTGGCAATAGTACAAAAGTGATTTGTCACTTTGTGATTTGTTGCTTTTTTAGGAGCACTAATTAACAAATAAAAAGCATTCTCTTAACTAAGCTTTCAGGAACATTTTTTGTCTTCAGAAAATAGTTTTATGAAATGCAGGCCAAGTTTGTTCCTAATCTAAATTCATTTTTTCGAAGAGAATTTTGCCAAGAGAGTGTTTATTCCTCCCATCCTCTTTCCACTGCTATTCTGTAAATGTACTTTCTTTTCTTTAATGTAGCAGGCAGATTGTTCTTGAACAATGGATGCCATCGAGTTCAGCACGTGACAACAGTGAATTGCGATGTGGTTAATTCATTATTTGGCTATTCATTCTAAATCATTCTGTTTTCATTGTATTTTGTAGCTGCCTACTTTTTTTAAAAGAAAGAGTACATTTCATTTGGCAAGAGAAATAGAAATTTCTCTTATTTAAAATATATATATCTGCTTGCTTAGTATTGAATCTAAACTTATTTAATTTGATATGAAATAGTTTGCCCAACCTTTTCCAACCAAGAATGGGGGGATGCACTTCCATTCAAATTTAGACAGGAATCTTCAATTTATTTTTCAAAACATGACACATCATCTGTTTAGCTTGATTATGAATATAGGCCAGCTACTTAGCTAGTTGGAAACCACTTGAATTATCTATAGACTAATTATACCTTCCAGACACAAATTGACATTTTCAAAAAGTAATACATAGTGCATTATCTCATATCTATGTATGCTTTAATCTTTTTCAGCATGTGATTTTCCTTGCCTCTTGGGTAAATAAGGTTTAGATTGGAAGAATCAGAAGAAATAGCAATAATTAACTATTTTGAACTACCAATGACCATCCTGACATGGGTGCAGATTCTGCTATCCTTAACACATGCCAGAAAATCTCAGCCCATGTCCATGGGGTATTAAATGACATCCATTTTCAATTACAGATGAACGCTAAGATAGATGATAGATAGATAGATAGATAGATAGATAGATAGATAGATAGATAGATAGATAGATAGATAGATAGATAGATAGATAGATAGATAGATAGATACATATCGTATTTTTCGGAGTATAAGACGCACCTTTTTACCCCCCAAAAGAGGGTCAAAAACTGGGTGCGTCTTATACTCCGGATGTTGCACGGCAAAGCCACTGCCGCCGCTGCTGCCCACCACCGCTGCCTGCTGCTGCCGCTCGCCGCTGATGCCCGCCATTGCCGCTCGCCGCTGATGCCTGCCGCTCGCTGCTGCCGCTCGCTGCCACTCCCTGCCGCCACCCGCTGCCGCCGATGCTCGCCGCCCCCGCTGCCGATGCCCGCCGCCCCCCGCCGCCAATGCCCGCCGCCCCCGCCATCGCCGCTCGCCGCTGATACCCGCCATCGCCGCCGCCGATGCCCGCCGCTTGCTGCCGCTCGCTGCTGCCGCCCGCTGCTGCCGATGCCCGCCGCCTCCCCGATGCCCGCCGCTCGCTGCCGCCGCTCGCTGCTGCTCCCTGCCGCCACCCACTGCTGCCGATGCCCGCCGCCCCCCGATGCCCGCCGCTCGCTGCTGCCGCTCGCTGCTGCTCCCTGCCGCCGCCCGCTGCTGCCGATGCCCACCGCCCCCCAATGCCCGCCGCCCCCCGATGCCTGCCGCTCACTTCTGCCGCTCGCTGCTGCTCCCTGCCTCCGCCCGCTGCTGCCGATGCCCGCCGCCCCCCCAATGCCCGCCGCTCGCTGCTGCTCCCTGCCGCCGCCCACTGCTGCCGATGCCCGCCGTCCCCCCGATGCCCGCCGCTCGTCGCCGATGCCCCCCGCCACTGCTCATCGCCAATGCCTGCTGCTCGCTGCCGCTCACCGCCACCGATGCATGCTGCCGGACCAAGGGAAAGCCCCTGAGGCAGCTAAGAAGCCGCTGCCGCTGCTGCTGCCCAAAGCAAGCCCACAGCTTTGAAGACCAACTTCCAAGTCTGAAGACCCCCTGAGTTAGAGGTTAGGGGTGCAAGGGTCTTCAAACCTGGCAAGTTTAAGACTTGTGGACTTCAACTCCCAGAATTCCTCCTCCAGTCATGCTAGCTCAGGAATGACTGGAGGAGGAATTATGGGAGTTGAAGTCCACAAGTCTTAAACTTCACAAGTTAGAAGATCCTTGCCACCCCTAACCCAGGGCTCTTCAAACTTGGCAACTTTAAGACTTGTGGACTTCAACTCCCATTCCTGAGCTAGCATGACTGGAGGAGGAATTCTGGGAGTTGAAGTCCACAAGTCTTAAAGCTGTCAAGTTTGAAGTTTGTAAAAAGTGTACATGGTTGTAAAAAGTATACATGGTTGTAAAAAGTATTCTGCTACACTGGTATTTTATTAAATAATATATTGCTACACCATTTGGTTCAGAATACTTTTTTCTTTGTTTTCCTCCTCTAAAATCTAGGTGCATCCTATATTCCGGTGCGTCCTATACTCCGAAAAATACGGTACATACATACATACATACATACATACATATATACAGTACATACATACATACATACATACATACATACATACATACATACTTATATACATACATACATGATAGAGAATGGAGGGAGGGAGGGATATGAAAATACAAACTTGCCTCATGCTGAATGTAAGTTTAATTATTAAACTTACATGGCTGCATAATAATATGTGAGAATAACCTTGCGGGAGAGGAGAAAGTGCCACAGACTAGACAAATATCAGATAAAAATATCATAGTCCACAAAAGCAAAAGGGGCATTAGAAGCATTTAAGAAGGGACCCTCCCTAATTTACTGGAGAACAAATGGAAAGGAGAGAAGAAATGCTTTTTGTCAAGCATGAACACTTTAAGCAAGATTCTGTTGCTGTAATCTTACAATAAAAGTAGTGGTAGTACTCGTGGTTTATGCTTCTTGTCTGGACTACCTCAAAGGGCTGACAGGCCTCTACCCTGGAAAGATTCCTTCAGTGCCAGGTTTAGAGAAGAATGTTGCCCCAAACTTTCCAATCACGCAATTTAGATGTCTCATTCTAGAAGACTCCTGGTATTGTGAATACCATCAACTGTGCTTTCCAGCTAGTGTTTGAACCCTCCTTTTCAAAAAATATACAGCAGGGGTGAAATCCAGCAGGTTTTATGTCATCAGCGAAGAGGATGCAGTTGCTTATAATATGATCACAAAGGTCATTTATGTAAAGTATAAAGAGTATGGGTCCTAAAACACTGCCTTGGTGGACACCACTGTTTAACTGGTGCAGGGTTTGATAGGGCGTTCCCTATTTTGACTACTTGTTGCCTGTTTGACAGGAACGCAGCTATCCACTTATGTAGGGATCTGGAAATGCCGTAAGAATTTAGTTTTAACAGTAGTTTGTCATGTATCACTGAATCAAAGACTTTGCAGAAGTCTATGCAAATTGCATCTATTGCTTTACCCAGGTCGAGTTGTGTAGTCCATATGTTTTTGCAGTGTAGTAGTTGCAGATTATAGGACAAATTTTTCCTGAAACCAAACTGCTTGTTAGAGAGTAGGTTGCGTGTTCTCTAAGTGGAGAGTAATGGATTGGTTTATGATTGATTCCATGACTTTGCAGGTGACACAACATAATTGTGTCACCTGCAATGATTGGTCTGTAATTTTCAACTAGGCTGGGGTCTCCCTTTTTGAAGATAGGGATGACCATGGCTAATAACCATAGATTGGGCAAGGAGCTGGTTCTGAAAGATATCTCATAGATTATGCTTAGAGGTTCTGCTATAGCAGTGGAAAGATTTTTTTAAAAGTGGGCACATAATCCATCGGGGCCAATAGATAGAGATGGTTTTAGGTTGCATAGTGCCTTTTCAACGTTATCTTCTGTAAAATTGATATGTAGCAGATCATTGCAATTAGTTGGGGTACGACTAGGGAATGTGGGGCATGAGCCATTGCTGTTGACAAAGACTGAACTGAAGAATGGGTTGAAGAGGTTGGCCTTAATGGCTTCATCATTACAGTCTTTCCCGTTAGGCCCTTTTAGGGGTGGGATGGTTCTCAAGTCTTTAAGTTTGGTGTTTACAAAATTATAGAAGGCGCAGGTGGATTTCGTGCATAAAAGGTTTTCCTCTTGTTTGCAGTGGTAATTGATGCATTCTGTCTTTATCTGGCAGCATAAGGTTTTGTAGCAGTTTTTAAAATTAGCTACATAGCCAGTTTTGGTTTTTTGGTCAAAGAGATTTGGGGGGGGGGGATTGAAGCTTCCTTATTGTTATGGGTAATTTGTTTTTTCTGGGTTTGGGGGTTACTAATGGTACGTATAATTTAATGACTCTTTTCACTTCGAGCAAAAAAGTGTTATGATGGTCTTCAGTAATATTACAGCCAGTGAACAGAATGTGCCAATCAAGAGATGAGAGGTTGGTAGCTATGAGATCATAGTTGGCTTTTTTAAAGTTATAATTTGGGGACCCATCATTATGATCCTCTTTGTAGGGACGTAAATTCAGACAAAAGTCCATCATACTGTGGTCACTGTTGGAAAAGGGTTCTTTTATTTGTAGACCATAAATTGAGTTTAAACTGTTGCAGAAGATGAGATCAAGGCAGTTGTTGAGTCTAGTGTGTTACTAATTGATCCAGTCCCAGAGTAGTAACGGCATTGTACAGGGTTGCATGTATGGGTTCAGATGTACATTCGTTTAGGGTCCAATTAATAAGAGGTAAATGGAGGTCACCAAGAAAGATAAGAGGGTGTGGTCAGGAGGCTGCCCAGGTTAGTAGTGATGTTAGCTTGTTCGCATGTGTAATATATATATGACCATGACCTGAAATACAACAAAGGAGAAATCCTGAACAAAAATAATGTGGAATTGTGTATTCGATCATCCGCATATTTAAGAACATAAGCTATCGTGGACTACAGACCTGGATAGGCCAGCATCTTAAACACATGCAGTTCACTGGGATTCAGGAGATTTCCATGACCTTAAAGTTGATGAAAAGTTGAGTGTTTTGACCTTTATGTATTTTCCCTTGCATAGCTACTAAATTCTCCAACTTCCTTTACAGCTGCTTTAGTTTGTGACAATCACGTCATTCAGAAAGACAGACTAAAATACAGCCTGTTGGATTTCCCCTCCCTCCCATAGATAAATCATTTTATGAACATGAATTTACAATTTTAGTTCACCATCTGTTGAAGAACTGTGTTTTTTTTTCTTCCTTGTGCTGTTCTTCTTTCTTGGATTCACTTATTACCCTATCTTAACAGATCTTTTTCCTTATAAAGGACCATAGAGATGAATAATGCCAGAACCTCCCAGGTTTGGTCATCTGGTAGAACATTCTGAAGGAGGTCTATCTAAATGGTTGGTCAGAGTCAACACTGACTTGATGGCATAAAATTAATTAATCGGTTCTGGTAAACCTTTAGGGAAGAAAACTTTCATTTTTTGAGCTCGTGAAAAATCAACTAACTTAAATATTGGGATCTTTCAAATGTCCAAGAAGCTTTAAAATCGTGTTTGCGTCAATGGTTTTGTCAGAGTTTGTTGCAGACATCAAATCCAGAAAAGCACACACAGATAACTGATTCAGCTGGATTCATTAACTTCTTTATATACATAGTAACAGATGAATATTTACGATACCGGTAGCAGAGTTCTTCTTTAACGTAGCAGCAGTTACAAGCAGTTTCTGGTTCAGAGCAGACAGAGACAGAGTGGGCTGAGCCACGCCCAGCCTTCTAGCTTAAGTTTCAGTTTCGATTCTCTGCACAGACTCAGATTATGTTTAAGCTTCCATTGGCTGACTTAGTTGCTATGCCTATTCATTGGCTGACCTTGTTACCATGTCTCTCCCAGTTCATGAATATTTTAACAGGTTTGAAACTGTTAAAGTTGCTGCAAATTAGGCAGCATAATCTTGCATGATTTAGACCAAAAAACTAAGTTACATACAGTGTTGTGCTGGAGGAAATTGAGGAAATAGGATGGATGAATCAAATGAGTTCTGATGAATTTTCGGATGAGTGCACATTTCTCAAGTTTACTGTATGGGTTTACCTTAAAAATCTCAAGAAGCAGCAGCAGCTTCCCTGCATATGCTTATGGTAGGTATATGATGCGAATGATACATTTGTATATGTACGTGTCTCTTCAAGTTGGTCTTGACTCTAAGCAAGTGACTCGAAGAGTTCTTGCAGTTTTTGTGCAAGCATTTTTGGAAATGGTTTGCTGTTGCCTCCTTACTAGGGTTGGGAGAGAATGACTTGCCAAAGTCACCCAGCTGGCTTTGTGGCTAAGGCAGGACTAGAACTCACGGTCTCCCAGTTTCTAGCCTGGTGCTTCTAACCACTGTACCATACTGCATCTCAATGATACATTAGAATAATGATGACAACGACGATGATGATGACGATGATGACGACGATGACGATGATGATGACGATGACGATGACGATGACGATGATGATGATAACAACTCCCAAAGACTCTGGGAGATTCACAAGGAAAAACATTTAAAACAAGGAAAAATACAAAAATAGATAAAAATGAAGAATAAAGGAGGCAAGGATGATTTTTTAAAATGGTCGGGAATGAAAAATAAATGAACCCACAGAATCCAAAGGAGGCTTCACTCATCCTCATCAAAGACCTTGCCAAAGAACCAGGTGTTTGAGGCCCTTCAAAACATAAGCAGGTTGGGGCTGTCTGTATTTTGAGGGGAACCTCATTCTAAATGACAGTTGCTGCTTAAGTGGGAAATCTTAACTGGTACTAAGCCCCATATATTCAGCTCATTTGAATGTTACATTAACGTGTCTTTCAGAAGAACTTTAGCTCAGTATAACATATGAAGATATTATATTTGTACAGGAAACAACATTTGAATATGATAGTTCTGTCATCGGTTGAGGTTGTAATGGTTTATCAATGTTATGCCGCAACTGCTTTGCTTGAAATAATCCAGTTATGCATGCTCTGATCCACTTCCTCCCCCCCCCCCTTTGGCTGTGTCCAAAAGATAAGTACAGACACCCAAGATAAGGATTAGAACTGCAGTATTTTCAGTTTTAATTTAAAAATGTATTTTGGAGCATGCAGAAGGGAGACTTATTTATTTAAAAAATAAATCTCACCTTTATTACTTTAAAAATCATTCAAAATGTCAAATATACCCAATACACCTTCCTGCTCCTATTCTTCCCATAACAACAACTCTCTGAGGAGAATCAGCTGAGAGAGAGAGAGGAACTGGCCCAAGATCATCCAGATGCCTTTCATGCCTAAGGTGGGACTAGAACTCACAGTCTCCCTAGTTTCTACTCTAATGCCATAATTACTAGACCAGTGATGGTGAACCTTTTTTGGTTTGGGTGCCAAAAGGGTGAACGTGCGCGCCCACACCCATAATGCAATGCCCTCCCCCCTGTGCGCATGCGCACAACCCCTGTGCTGCCCCCTGCACATAATTCCCTCAACACTAAGTGTGCACTATTATTAATCTTCTCATCGTTCCCATCACTCATCTCCTCCCACTAATGACTGTATGACTGTAACTTTGTTGCTTGTATCCTTACAATTTATATTGACTGGTTCCTAATATAATTTGATTGCTTATTTGTACCCGGACTATCATTAAGTGTTGTACCTTATTATTCTTGATGAACGAATCTTTTCTTTTATGTACACTGAAAGCATATGCACCAAGACAAATTCCTTGTGTGTCCAATCACACTTGGCCAATAAAATTCTATTCTATTCTATTCTATTCTATTCTATTCTATTCTATTCTATTCTATTCTATTCTATTCTATTCTATTCTATTCTATTCTATCCTATCCTATCTTATCCTATTCTATTCTATTCTATTCTTGGATTTTTGAATAGTCCAGGGACTTTTATTGTATCCGCTCATCTCCTTCCCAACCACCAATTCATATCAGCTTATATTCCCCTTTACTCCCAGATTTCATTAATTCAGAATATTGCACATTTTTTTCCAGAACACAACTGTAGTTCTTCATTATCACCATTCATGGGCACATAACATGCAATTATCATCAACCTGAGACAATTTCATACACACCCACACTAATCTAGATGAAACAAATTCATGCTTCCTACATTTTCACATTTTATTCATAATTTAATGTACACAATCACTTCTGGCAAGTATTTCTCAATTCTGCCCCTTAACAACAGTTATCTTCATTCAGAATACTTATTTCATAGACATAAAACATAACTACTTTTCTTTATTTCGTTTATTTCGTTTTATTTTTTACTATGTATAGCTTTTAACATTTTAAGTCACAATCCCGCACATACCACAGTTATCACAGCTGCCTAGTATGGCTTTGATTAACTTTTTAGAAAATTACAAGAGGTATAGATTAGGTTGCCAGTCATAATAATATCAGTTCCACTAATAGCATTCCCTGCTAATAGGACCAATCACTTTTGGCACTGTATCACAGTCAAAGCTCTATGTTACCCCAAGATGCACATTCTACTCAATGCAAACTTAGAACTATTCTAATATGAGCTTAGAATAGCTGATATTTTTATAGGCAAGTCACTGCTTTAAAGCCAACAGATAGTTGCCTGCATGCCATTTGGTGATATATGATGTGTGCATCAGGATAATGTATATCTATCATTCAAGTTTACCATTAGTAGACTTGAAAGTCATTTTCTTGTCTATTGCATAACCAGATTTTTATGCCATTTGAGTAAGTCTTTTGCAGAAGAAAATAGCTCTTGAAGTGGAAGGCAGATGGCCAACTTGTGTTCTTGCTTCCGTCCAACCAGACACATATGATCAAAATTAGCAACTGTTTGTCTTTGCTAACAGTATAATAACTGTTCTGCCAATCTTTGAAGACCCTAAGAACTAACATCGTAGTGGAACTCCTAAAAGAGCAGAAAGGCCATTCTGTCACTGCATCAAATTGTGACATTTTAGAGGATAATGCAGAAGGGTCCCCAAGTAATGTAACAGTTCTTTTTTATTCCTGGTACATTGAATAAAACAACGGGTTAGACCAGTGGCTTAGAATGCTTGGTCAACTAGATGTAACGTCAGCAGAATTTTTCCTGAAAGCAGAGAATAAGACAATCTCATTTGGCGATCCATGTGGTTTCCAATCAACGGATCTGTGCATTACAAGCCTCAGGAATTGCTTGATTTTGCATACCAAATTGTATAAATCTATCTATGGCTTTTGGCTTAGCATTATATATTAACCAGGCCACCATGGCTTGGTATGATCTAACAGGCCAGAATTACAAGCCATGGGAAGGACACAATGGATAGGGACAATTTAAAAATAATTAGAGCTATTGAAAGTTCCAGAGATGTCGTAGAATTGTGATGGTATCACCAGGGGACAGGTTGAATTTTTCAGTCCACATTTCAGCTCCCTATTTTAATTTGTCCATATACAGGTTCCAATCACAATTTCCACTGCTTAGCAAAGTGGTTGTTTAGTGAAACACACCTGATTTTATGACTTTTTGGGGGGTCAGTGTTGTTAAGCGAATCATTGCGATTCTTAAGTGAACCACGTATTCATTAAGTAAATCTTGCTTTCCCCCATTGATTTTGCTTGTCACAAGCTGGCTGGGAAGATCACAAATGGTGATCACATGACCCAGACACTGCAACCATTATAAATATATGCTGGTTGCGAAGCACCCAAGCTTTGATCACATGATTGGGGGTTGCTAAGTATGGTCATATATCAATTTTTAAATGCTACTGTAATTTATGAATTGTCAATAAATGAATGGTTATAAATCAAGGACTACCTATACCCGTGATGGTGAACCTATGGCACGTGTGCCACAGGTAGCACGCAGCGCCCTCTCTGTGGGCATGCAAGCGTCGCCCCAGTTCAGCTCCGCTGCGCATGCCTCCTGCCGGCCAGCTGGTCATCAGGTCTCTGCCATGCGGGGGGTGAGGTGCATGTGGGGGGTCACACACACATGTACGGGGATGGGGCACATGCAGGGGGTTGCGCATGTATGCAGGGGCAGGGCGCATGCGGGGTTGCGCATGCATATGCAGGGGGTGAGGGCATGCAGGGGGACCACACACGCATGCACAAGGGCAAGTGCACATTGCATTTTGGGGCTTCGGGCGCTTTGGGCACTCCATCTAGAAAAGGTTAGCCATCACTGACCTATTCTGATGATAAATATGTTGCACCTATTAATGGCTTAGTACAGGGGTCTCCAACTTTGGCAATTTTAAGACTTGTAGACTTCAAGCCAATATTTGTTTTTTACTAATCTTGTCTTGATCCTTCAGATTTTTGTTCTTTCATGTTCTGTACATCTGATCTTAATTTCTTTATCTTGATCTCTTGTCTGATCTTCCACTTGGAGTTGAATGTGATTTTGCTTTTGGCCTTCTGTAACTGCAGCTGCTGTACTGTAGGCAAGCTGTTCTGTTGGTCTGTTCAATGGATGTTATTTTAATCCTCGCAAATATCTTATTCACATCTTTCATTATAGGTGCCAGGTCTTTTTTGGGCGCTATTTTAAATGCTGGCAGTCTTTATCTTTCTACTGATAATTCTTTATAGGCCATAAATTTCTCTTATAATTCACTTGTCAGGGATGAAGGGATTGATGGGGGTCAGTTCTTTTTTTTTTTTTCCCCGTGCTGGCCTGTGCTGGCTCTGTTGTAATTAGTTCTTCTACGTTATCATTTCTGTAGTTCATGTCAGCTGTTTATATTTCCAATTATGATTACCTGAGTTTATTGTTGTTTTGGGGTCTTCCATTGTCACTCCCCCCCCCCCCAAATCTCTTCCAATTCTGCATTCTTGAATATTTTATTTCTGGTAATGAATCTCTTTTAATCTGCTAATCATTGTCGAGTGATATTTGAGTTTGCATAAATTCTTTTCCACATTTCAAACGTTTCCTTTAAGTAGCCCCACTTGTTGATTCTGATTTATACTAGCAGGGCATAATGGCACAGTTTGCAAGCACAATATACTTTTGTCCTGTCTGTCGATCAGTAGTGAGTTCTAAAACCTGTTACTACCGGTTTGCTCGCAGGCTTGCGCAGCAGCGTCCCGAGTGGGTGGGCGGAGCCTCCCGCCACCGCCACTACCTGTTTGAATAACCGAGCCAAACCGGGAGCAACCCACCGCTGCTGTTGATGTTGTTCCTAGAGTAATCCTACAGAGTTAAACCTGATTACCCAGCCATACCATAATCCTGAGTCCTGTTGCTCACTTTCCCAACAGATGCCCAGGAACACTTACTGGGTGTTAGAGTCCTGACACAGCCCTTGTTGACCCTGGTGACAATCGATCCAGTATAGAAGTCTTTTTCTGTTTTTTCTCCTTAGTAAATGAGTTGATGGATAAATTTAGTCTGGCTCTTCTGCTGAGACCTGTCTGGCCCGGGAGAACCTTCTAGTAGAATACACTACTGTAGCATAACTCTCAACCTCATCAGAGCATCACAAGCCCCTCCTACAAGACCAGGGGCCATCCAGAGAGGAATTTATTATCACTATTAGATGTTTATCCTGCCTTTTTAATATATAACTCAAGGTTTGCAAATAACTATATTGGTTGTATATAACATGTTAAGCCAAAGCCAAATTAACCACATTAAGACTAAGGTCCTTTAAAAATCCATTCACTGACTCTGTGGTTTAACTGTGTTGGGAGATACTCTATTGTACATGTGTTCAGGAGGCCAAAGAATATATACAGATTAGAAATATTCCTTAACTAAGCTGCAAAAACTTGCCACCAGTAGATCTATTTTTAAAAACAATATTGCAAGCAGCCCATTTCACAACAACCTGTGGTTAACAATAACAATACCATTTAGGCTTATATACCGCCCCATAGTGCTTCAGCTTCAGGGTGGTTTGTAATGTAGAAGCATTATTTGCATATTGCCCCCAACAATCTGGGTCCTCATTTTACCAACCTCAGAAGGATGGAAGGCTGAGTCAACCTTGGGCCCCTCAGGATCAAACTCCAGACTGTGGGCAGAGTTTGCCTGCAATACGGCCATTTTACCACTGCGCCACCAGAGCTCCTACACCAGGGTTAAGATGTAGGACTAGAACTGGGGAATCCACATTGGTTCATCCTCAGCCACAGAAGTTTTATCAGCCCAACCTGGAAAGTTTTGCAGGGATATTAGGGTCATAAACTTAAAGGAAACTTACACAAACCACCTTGAAACAATTTTCTATTGCATGATATTACAGACTTCAGATACCAATGAAGCAAGTTGCAAATCAGTGTTGGTGTGTAATAATCTTCTATTCCATACTATGGAAGAGTCCCCTGGGAGTTGGGTGGCATACAAATCTATTAAATAAATAAATAAATAAATAAATAAATAAATAAATAAATAAATAAATAAATAAATAAATAAATAAATAAATAAATAAATAAATAAATAAATAAATAAATAAATAAATAAATAAATAAATAAATAAATGGTGGCACAGTGGTTAGAATGCAGTACAGCAGGCTACTTCTGCTGACAGCTGGCTGCCGGCAATTTGGCAGTTCGAATCTCACCAGGCTCAAGGTTGACTCCACCTTCCATCCTTCCGAGGTTGGTAAAATGAGGACCCAGATTGTTGGGGGAAATATGCTGACTCTGAAACTGCTTAGAGAAGGCTGTAAAGCACTGTGAAGCGGTATATAAGTCTAACTGCTATTGCTATTGCTAATCATCATTGTCATCATGACCATCATTACTACCACCATCATCATCCGATCCTCAGCCATTCCAAGAAAACTAGCCTCTTTCTCCTTTTCTCAATGTTCAGTAGAACATGCCTCCCTGCATGCTATTGAGGAGTTTGGAGACATTTGGTTTAGAAGTTATTCTGCCAAGTCCGCCATTACTCGGTTTTATTGTCCAATCAGGAAAAAGCTCTTCATGTGTTTTGTAATCATCTAGGACAGTGGTGGGATTCCAAATCTTTTCCTACCGGTTTTATGAGAGTGTGCTTTGCGCGCACGTGTGCGCGCAGCACTCAAAGACCACCCTCGGTGTCAGCACTGGTGAGCTGAGCTGTTGTTTAGCTCAGCTGAGGCGTGGCAATCTGCTCTGCTGAGCTAAAAAAACAAGGGAATATAGGACAGGGAACAGCGGGGGCGGGAGGGCAGGGCCAGCCAGAGGTGGTATTTGCCAGTTCTCGGAACTATTCAAAATTTCCAAAATTTCATCTGAACCAGTCCGAACAACTGAATAACACCTCTGATCTAGGACTAAGAAAATCCATGATGCACTTAAACTACATTGGGGATTATTTAAAAATCCAACTGGGTCTGATTTGACCCAGCTCATTATCCAAGGAGAAGAGGGAAGTGTGAAAAATAGGAAAAGAAACATCAGAGAAGAATCTTTTCCTTTTTTTAAAAAAATATTTTTATTGAATTATTAAAACATTAAATACAAAACATACATATACATTTACGTTCTTCATTCCTGAGACATCGGTTTAACGTCAATCTACATACATATTTTTCTATATAATTCTATATATAATATTTACAATCATTCAGACATTTTCTTATTCTTTCTAATCTCTAACCAATTGTAAAATTTATCCCACACTGCGTAAAATTCTTTGTCATCTCGATTTTGTAATTCTAGTGTTAGTTTTGACATTTCTGCACAATCCATTATTTTTTTTAATATCATATTCTCCGTTGGGGTTTTTTCATATTTCCATGTTTGGGCGTAAGTTATTCTGGCAGCGGTCAGGACATGTATTATCAAATATTGATTCTCTTTCGTCTGTTGCCCTCTAATAATACCCAATAAGAATGTTTCGGGGAAGAATCTTTTCCTAAGCCCGTAAGATCAAGTGAACAGGAGGAAAGAAATGCTAGAACCTTCTTAGACATCTAAGAGCTAACAAAGATTTTCTGTGGTCTTTTCCTGGTTCCAAATTTGAGCAGATACTATTTTTCCAATGAAGGAGCCAGAAAATGATAAAGATAGAAGCTGACAATTTCTTCCTTACTTCTGTTTTCAGTTCTGTATTGGAGGTCAATTATTTTTTTCTTATGTGAAGATTTCATCATTATAATGTTTAATGAAAAATGACAGTTGCTTCTAAAACTAAAGTTTAAACTCTTCTGTTCTACTCTTCATCTCTAGACGAAATGCCAAAAAAAAAGGAATCATACCAAGTACAATTTTTAAAAGACCAGTAATCAGTGGGGAAGGTGAATAAGTAAAGAAGCTTAATGCCAAAAAGAGATTGTATTACCAAACATTTCCCTTCTTTCAATATCAAATACTAACCTCTTATGATTGCTTTGCACACCTTTGACCCTTCCAACACATGTTCTCTTTCAATGTTTCTCTTGTTTACCATCTACAACTACTGTTGGTAGCTTTTGTCCACTTTTAACAAATTTATATCAATGGAATGTTGTCAATCTTTCCTCCATGTAGTGTTTTGTACTTTCATGAAAGAATTTTTTTGTCAAGACAGACCTTGCTGTGATGCCCACAATATATCTGATGTTTCTTCCATGTACAGGCAGTGAGGCAGCATTCCAGCAGTGCCTGTTTTGCTCCTTGTCTTCAAGGAAAACTTTGATCATGCCAGTCCCCGGTTCTTGCCAACCTGTCACTGAATCTGGATACATATTTCAGCATGGGTTTGGAGCTGAACTTGGATAATCACAACAATGCAATATTTTTTAAAGCAATTTGGCAGGCCATTCCTTTAAACAATGATCCAAGGCTAAACAAAACTGGGTAAGATACATTAATGAAAACTCCAAGAACACAAATACTGAGAAGGGTGATGGTCAACCTTCATTGAGAATCTGCTAACCAACTGAACTGCGCTAGTCTTCACTCCATTGTGTACGCAAAAACAATGCACCCACAGATCAGTCGATTTCATTGTAGCTGAACGCATTATGGTTCACTGTTTTGTATAAACTTGAAAAACTGAGTTGAGTAAACCAGGAGTACCATATTTTTCGGAGTATAAGATGCTCTGAAGTATAAGACACACCTACCTTTTGGGGGGAGGAAAACAAGAAAAAAAATCTGCCTCTACCTCTGCCTCCCAGCAATTTGCCTCCTTGCAGCAAACAGCCTGTTTCAGTTTCACTTTCAGTTTCAGCACAGCCTGATTAGCACAAGGGGGAAAAATATGCATCTGCCTTTGCCTCCCTGCAGCCTGAAACAGCTGATGGTCAGGAGGCCGATCCAACCGACAATCACCTGCTTGTGCTAATCAGGCTGTGCTGAAGCTGAAGCTGAAACAGGCTGTTTGCTGTTTGCTGCAAGGAGGTAAATTGCTGGGAGGCAGAGGCCAAAGGGTGGGTGGGGGGGCTACATTCGGTGTATAAGACGCACCCAAATTTTCACCCTCTTTTTGGGGGGGAGTGTGTACTCTGAAAAATACGGTAAATTAAACAGAGATAATTGTGCCATGCACACTCAACTTAGGTGTGTAAATTAAATTCACATGCAGAACTGACAAATGCAAATTTGTCATACCAGGAAAGAACAAGAATATCGGGAGGAAAAATTTAACCCTCTTCCTCCACTTTCTTGACAGCTATCTCCTTCCCACAGATCTGCTTTCTGAATCAAGAGAAAAGTTGTTTTTGGTTCCAATGAAGATTGCCCTTTCCATTTCACACGTTAGAGTTAGACAATCTTCAATATGTCTCAACTGGTGCTTAAGCTGAGATATGTTACTCTGCCGTGACGAAAAGCTGAAGATGGCTGATCATCTTGACTAACAGCCACTTCTGCAGATATCATTCTGTCTCAGTGGAGAAACAGCTGACTGCACCCTGAAATGGATAAACTAACTTCTTTGAACATAAAAAAGATGCTATCTACATTCATTACTGACTGGAAGACTGTTATGGAAGTTGGGGCTTATGATTATGATGATGACAGGATAGATTATAGAAAGAAGAGAAATAGAACGTAACTTTAGAGAAGGAGGTCAAAATATATTTTCACTTGTAACTGCATTGAAGAATATTGGAAGCCAGTTCTTTGTATCTTTTCCCCCAAGTTTTGTTTAACTTTTTTCATTTCTTGCACCCTTGCTTTTACTTTTACTTTTTACTTTCTTACTGACCATTAGTTTGTGTTAGCTTTACCTTCTTGTTTATACGTTTTGATTTTTTTTTTTAAAAAAAGGAAATGTGGTTATAGTTTCATTTCTCAATTTTGCTTACAAGGGTGTGTAACTGAAGTCTCAACAAAAAGAAGCATTCCTTCAAAGATCACCTATATTAAGCCCATGGTTGGTTGAAAAAAGTACAAGATGTAAATCACACTGAGACTATAAGCTACACTGGTGAGATCATGGAGTGGTAATAAGCTTCAATCAAAGAAACTACACTATGGCATAGGAACGTGAATGGCTGCTTTATAAAGGAAACCCCCATTAAAAATACACAGTCTGTCAACCTTGTATCTACTCTGGCTGACATCTTTTTATGTGCTGAAGTGGTGTTGAAGTTGAGACACTTTTGAAGAAGAAACCTCCCTTAAAGTGTGAACCTTGAGTTTTTACTGGGTTTTGTGTGTGTGTGTGTGTGTGTGTGTGTGTGTGTGTGTGTGTGTGTGTGTGTGTGTGTGTGTGTGTGGAAGTGGGTGGGTTGTGTAAATGATTGCCATTTTTATTTATTTTATTATTGTGGATTCCTCAACTTTACTATTGTAAACCACTGTAAGTCATACAATTTATCCGTCTGGAAATCCAGTTAAGAAATAAATACAATCACATTGGAATCAGATGTATGAAAATACATTTGAATTGATACATTTTACTTATCCGGATGCACTATGCAGCCCGCTATTCCATCTCTTTCTTTTTTAATAATTTTTTTTTCCACACTTATCACATTTACATCTGCACATATACCTCCAATACATCAATAAAATACATTTTCTTCAAAAAATCAATAATCTATCTTGACCCCTAATCTTACTATTATTAATCCGTCTGTTTCTGCCTTTTCTCCTCACTCCTCTCTTTCTATCCGCCTCTCCTACCTACCTTCTTACACCTTCTTTCCCCCTTCCTACTTTCCTCTCCTCCTTCCTCCCTTCTCCCTCTCTCTCTTCCCTCTTCTCTCTCTCTTTCTCTTCTTCCTTTCTACTTCCTCTTTCTCCTTCTAAATCCTTCCTTGAGTGAATTAATTCTAATACATTTTACATATAGCAGACACATAACATATTTCCATACTTCTCTGGGTTCATCAGCTTTATTTTTGTGTTTCTTATTTCTTATCCTCATATCTTTACCATTAAATCTTTATATTAAGTATATGTTTTCAAGGTTGACTCAGCCTTCCATCCTTCCAAGGTGGGTAAAATGAGGACCCAGATTGTTGGGGGCCATATGCTGACTCTGTAAACCGCTTAGAGAGGGCTGTAAAGCACTATGAAGCGGTATATAAGTCTAAGTGCTATTGCTATTCCTATAGTGCTACCTCCTTCCTAATTTCATCATCTGAGTTATGTAAGTTATTTTCCCATTTTCTTTTTCCCAATTCAACCTGCCCATGAAGCCCAACAGATTTACGCACCTCACCCGCTCTACTCACCATGGCTGCCCGAGAAGGTATGCTGGAAGCCGCATGCATGAAATCGCCGTGTGTTTGAAGCCCCGCCTGCACACGCTCACATTTTCGGTTTCTGCACTAGGCGAGCCGGTTGTTTAATTATGTGAAGCCCACCTCTGGCTAAACCTGTATAAATTGTAGATTCAGAAATGAAAGCATTAATCCTGGAAGTTTGGGACAAAGGAACATACTGAGCTTCTTTCCAGCTTTCATTTAAAACCAAGTCTGTGGTCTTTTGGTTGATTGAAAATGTGTAGGTTGGGCCTGTTGAATTCTCGGAAATTATCAGCTTGCTATTACTAACCATGTTTATACAGAAGTGAGCCCTATATTTCCAAGCAAACATGCTTGGGAACACAGCCAAAGCCTGTGTGTACAGTAGCCTTTAAATGTTGTTGTTGTTTGCAGCACAACATAGAAGGAAGGTGGGAGCAGAAAGCTAATGAATACTTTCCCTTAATTTTCTTTTCATCCACCCTGCTTGAAGTCAGGGTTTACAGAGAGATCATTTCGCTGACTTCTTTGCTTCTTTAGTCCCAAAACAAGGTAACATGGTTTTTTTTATATACTGAAACAGAACCCCAGAAATATATGGGAGATGAGGGAAGAAAGATCCTGGACAGGCATTTCTTACAGAGGCCAAAAAATTATGCATTGCATTCAGCACAATTTGACAGAAGCATCGCTGCTTGTGATACATGTATTTCTTTTATTTTCTCAAACAGCTCGGTAGGAATATTCAAGAACCTTCAAAGCCTATTTAATCAGCTATGATCCCTAGTTTCATTTCTCAGTCTCCCAGGTTTTGTGAGCTTTTGCAACACAGCAACACAGCATGACATACATTAATATAAACACGGAGAGTTTCATTATTGAGTCCTGGAATGAATCCCACCGAACTTAGGAAGACTTATTATAAAGAAGTCACACCTGGGATTTCCTAGTGAAAAATTAACTGATGTGTCCATTTCAACAAAGGATGTTACTAAACTAAATTTGCATTCAAAACATTATCATGCACACATATGCACACACCATAGCCCCATGATTGCGAACCTATGGCACGCGTGTCAGAAGTGGCAATGAGAGCCATGTCTCTGGGCACGCAAGCCATTGCTCGTTGCTCTTCTGGGTTCCAGCACGCCAGCCAGCTGGTCTTCATGTGCGTGGGAGTGCCAGAAACTAGAAGAGCAGCCGCCCGGTGCACATGCACACGCCGGGTGGCTGCTCTTCCAGTTTCCAGCATGCTCTGGAAAGGTTCTCCAACGCTTGCCAAAGCCTCTTTTTTAACAGACGTTTGCAACTTATCGGGTCTTCTTGACCTGAAATTCAAGCTGTGTCACGCTACACCTTTAAGAAAGGCTGCTGCTGTCACTTCCCACATTTGTGGGTTCTGTGACTCTTTCTCATGACCTTGCTAACCAGATTTCTCAGCAACCATATTTAGAGGACATAAATAGATTACTATTCATGCTTGACCCACTCAGTCTGAACTTGTCTTTTCTAGCTTCTTCCAGCATATGCATTTGTTACACACAATGTTGAGGAAGCCTGAGAGTGAAACCCTGCTCCACAGCTGAGGCTATTGCCATCATGCTCCCACCTTTTGGCAGTGGGAAAATCAGGGCTCTCTCGCTGCACCAAAAAGCCATGTTCTCGCTCTTCTTGGTAACCTACCGGTATGAGTGACAAGAGAAGTAGCAGAAATGGGTTTTCTGTTGTCAGCCCTCCAATTCCATGGAATTATCCCTGGCAGCAGAGTAACTCTTATCCCCTGCTTTCAGTAGTGGTATTCCAAATCTTTTCCTACCAGTTCTATGAGAGACCGCTTTGCGCGCATGTGCAGCACTCAAAGATCACCCTCAGTGCTGGTGAGCTGAGCTGTTGTTTAGCTCAGAGAGCCGAGATGGTGCAGTGGTTAAATGCAGCACTGCAGGCTACTGCTAGTTCAGCAGTTCAGCTGTACAAATCTCACCGGCTCAAGGTTGACTCAGCCTTCCATCCTTCCGAGGTGGGTAAAATGAGGACCCAGATTGTTGGGGGCAATATGCTGAACTCTGTAAACCGCTTAGAGAGGGCTGTAAAGCACTATGAAGCGGTATATAAGTCTAAGTGCTAGTGCTAGTTTAGATCAGCTGAGGCGCGGCAATCAATTGCTGCATTAATCAGCTGAGCTAAAAAAAACAAGAGAATATAGGACAGGGAACGGCGGGGGCGGGAGGGCAGGGTCAGCCAGAGTGGCATTTGCTGGTTCTCCAAACTACTCAAAATTTCTGCTACCAGTTTGGCCGAACCAGTCCAAACCGGCTGAATAACACCTCTGCTTGCTTCCCTCCCATCCAGAAGAAAGGAAATGGGGTGGAAGCAGCTTCTCAGCCAACCTTCCTCATGGTTTAGGCACTGCAGTTTATAAGAGGGGGAGGCTAAATATCCTGTGGTAAATCTACGTAGCCCTGGTTGACAGATCCTTAGCTGACACCTTCCTTGACCTACATGTCCAGGGTTACTAGACATCTGGCACAGGGATTGGTTCCACTTACCTTCACCACCGGTTTGCATCGCAACGTTTCGTGGGCATGCTCTTGGTCTGCTCACGCGCATGCGCGCATTCCCCCCATGAAATTTCACTTTTGCGCATGCTCAGTAGCAGGATTCAGCCCGAAACACAGCTGAGGAGCTGATTAGCTGTGCTTCGGGTGAAGAAATAAAGGTGAGTATTAACACGGGGGTGGGTGGGAGAGCTCTTTTTCAAGCCACGGAAGAGGAGAAGCCATCCAAACATGGAAAAATTCACCAAAAATCCCCCCCAAAAGATGGCAGTGCCCATGGACCGGCACCAACCAAACCGGATCCGTGATGCCATTGTCGCGTCACCAGCGGGTCGCTAATGGTTCGGGCGATCTGGTCCGAACCGGGAGGAACCCACGCCTGATCTGGCAAAAGGAGAACCTGTGCTCCTTTTTTATCTTCATGTGCTCTGTCAAGCAGGCATAAACTTAAAATCAAATGCTGTTTGGATTTTTGAGCATCTTGAGATTTTGGGGACTGTTTTCACAACAGTAGTCATTTAAACTTTCATGTATTGTGACCTTGTAAATTGTCTGCTTCTTACTTCCCTCATCCGTTGACAGATTTGACAGCCTAGATTGAAGTTACTTAATTTATTTCTTGAGTCCAGCAAATCTATGATTGCTGTAGTCTGTAGATCACATCATAGGTTTCTATGGTAAGTTCATGATTCATTGTAGGTTTCTTTGGTGAAATTTGGAAAGTGTCAGCGGTTCTATATAATCGCTAGCATGTGTTTTTGAAAAGAAAGATCTGTTGGCAAAATATTGCAACTGAAAAACCAGTCTTTCTGATACTGTAAAAAGTAATTTCATATACATACAGACCTAAATACATTTTTTCGCAGTTTTTCACTGCAATTTTTGCTGCAAATACCAAGAAATGTAAATATTTAATGTGTCTTTCTTTCTCCATTTGTCCCCCTTTCCAATCCATTATCCATGTCTTCCTTTGCCCCCTCAGAGACCTGATAACCAGGGGCGGGTTCCTAAATTTTTTACTACCACTCTGTGGGCGTGGCTTATTTTGTGGGTGTGGCTTGCCAGCCATGTGACCGGGTGGGCATGGGCGTCGGGAGCTTGGCAGCGGCCGGAGAAGCGGGGGGGCATTGCCCACCCGCAACGCAGCCCCCCGCAGCGGGAGCAGCAAGGCCGCGGCAGCGGTTCTTCTAGGAGGCTCCGTCCGGCCTGAATGCTTCTCCCCATTCGATGATCCTAGGCTCCTGCCGCCTGTTCCCCTTCCCCTCAGCAGCTCAAGAAGCCTCAAACGTTCAAAAATGCCTAGGATCATCACCGCGCGTTCGTGGCTTCTCAGACTGCTGAAGGGAGGGGAATGGAGATAGCTCCTGCCGCCCGTTCTTTCAGCATCTCACGCTCTCCCTCAGCCATCCTCCTCTGCTTGGACTCACTGTGGGGTAGGAAGGCAGCGCATGCTCAGTGCCGGAAGCTCGGCTTCTGGGCATGCACAGAAGAAAATGTTTTTAAAAAATAAAAAAAAATTTAATGGCAGCGCCTAGGCACCGGCAACCGACTGCACCGGTACTGTGACGTCACCAGCGGGCCGCTACTGGTGCTATAGAGTGGACCGCACTGGTAGGAACCCACCACTGCTGATAACCATACCTGTCCCTTCACCATGGAGATGCTGGCTGAAGAGTACCCAGCATGCTTTCAGATAAGCTGCCCTAGCAAAACATAGGTGCTGCAGGGCCTAAACCTCAAGGGAAATGAGCTGGCACCCCTCCTGTAAAGCTGCCCATTTGCCCCACAGAGCAGGCAATGTTGCTATGTGGGGGTGGAGCTTTGTGTGTGAGCACCAGCTGAAGACACTCTACCCTACTCACCTTCTGTTTGGGAAGGAATTAGGAAGCATAAGAAAGAGCTGCCACTTGGGTTGGGGATGGGGAAGGAGAATGGGTACTGGTGGCTAGATGTATATGGAGATTCTGAGTCATCCAGGACAGGTCATAGTTGTCCCAAAGGTGCTTTTTTAAGAGGCAACTGGACTTTCTGGTTTTTCTTTGAAGACATTTCACTTCTCATCCTTAACTGCAGAAGAGAAGGGAAACATCTTCAAAGAAAAGTTGCCTCTTGAAAAAGCACCTTTGGGACTACTGGGGGTTAGAGAAGTCTACTAAACCACTAGAGCACTGGTGCCAGCAGTGGTGGGTTCCTACCAGTGCAGTCCACTCTGTCATTCCTGTAGCGGCCCGCCGATTGCACAATTTGCGTGCGACGGCTCCAGTGCTGTCTTCGACAGTCCGTTGCACTGCACCATCTTTTTTCTGAATTTTGGGCCTTTTTTTGCTTCCTGCGCATGCGCGGAAGCAATATCACGCGAGGGGATGCGTGCGCGTAGCGAGCGTGTGCACGTGCGAAATGTGATGATGCGCATGCAGCGCACTGGTAGGCAGGTAAGAGGGTGCCAGGCATGGCAGGGAAGGGAGAGAGAAGAGAATGGCTCTTTTGATGCCTGTTTTCTGTCCATGGGATTTTCACAACAAAGGACCTGTGGGTTTTCTGCAGCAAGAATGGCACCTAATGAGGTGTTCCCACCACCACGCATGAGGAATTTAGATTTAATTAATTAAGTTGTACAATTTCTATAGCCCCCCCCCATCTCAGCCAAGTGACTCTGGGTAGTTTATAATTCTAAAATTATAACAATAAAATAACAAAAAGAGCCAAAGAATAATGGAGTTTAGTTCCTGATTGAGAGCTTACAGGCCAACTTCCCAACACCTGATTAGAGCAGATGCCATGCTCTGTCTAAAAGTTAATTTATATTTGTTATAGTAAGAAACTCTTTTTTCCTGATCTTTAAGATTGCATCAGTTTCAAATCCAGAACACCCAATAAAAGTGAGTCTCAGAGCCAGGTGCAATGTGGGATACTATGGGGCACATCTGCATGCATATTAAGCGAATTTTATCACTTTGTTATTCAAACACAGCCTAACAGGTTTATTATGACATGAGTTTTTCAAGGATTAGAGTTTATTGTATTCAGTAAAATAGAATAAGGAGCTGTGAAATAAGACATATACGCACACAGCACCACCCTTTCCCCTGTATTTGTGGCTACAAAATTAAAGTAACTACTACTCTAGAAGTTACCATGGAAAAACACCTCCTACCATTGGTATAATATTTAAAGATCACTTAAGAGGAAAATATATATTTGCCAGATGAAGAAACTGACAGCATCATTGGGAGAAAGCATATATGCTTTGTTCACTAGAGAATTTCCTGAGAAAAATCACGCTATTCTAAGAATATACAGTAATCAAAGCCCTACTGAGCCAGAACCAAAAAACAATCTTAGTCAAGTGTCCTTTTCCTCAAAGCAGCCAAGCAGATGTCTTAGGATCTTCATAAGCAGGACTTTAAGATATTTCCTCTTCTTGCTCTTGGTCTTCTACAATGCTACCTCCAAGCCAATGATAACATGAATCTTCGCAGTAAATATTCCTCAATAGATTTGTCCTAGGCATTTGTCTAATCCCCTCACAAGGCAACTATATTAGTATAGTCTGTAACATAAAGGAATTAAGCCCATAAGTTCACTTATGGAAGCTGTGTTCAATATTTCCTGTTCATTTCCTTCATGCCATACATGAATTTATATACCTCAACGATTTCCCTATTCACTAGATTGCTTTTGCTTTTTTTTTTTCAAGCAAAGTTCCCAGATGTTCCGCCCTTTTTTGTGTGTTTCCCACCCAAAACATTGTAACCAAACCTGGTGTTAATTTTCAATGGGTTGAAATGGGTTGAAAGGAGGTTCTCCCCACTCTCCACAGATACATTAAGGCCGCCAAACTACACTTCCACTTATGAACAGATAATTTTATTTTGCTACTGGCATTCAGAATCAAAGGTCGACTTCCACTTTATCATTTGTATTAAATAATAAGCATAAAGATCTACAGACAGATTTACACGAATACATATAACTTTACAAAAAGATAGCTAGTGAATTCAAGGGAAATGGTTTCCCCACTCCCATCCCTGCGGTCCTGAAAGAAAATGCAATAAATACATTCCCTCCCTCCCTCCCTCCCTCCCTCCCCCCCCTCTCTCTCTCTCCAAACTCCAAACTCGACTGCAGAAAATACGACTTCAGCAACAGAATGATCAATGTCTGGAATGCACTATCTGACTCTGTGGTTTCTTCCCCAAACCCCCAAAACTTTAACCTTAGACTGTCTACAGTCGACCTCACCCCATTCCTAAGAGGTCTGTAAGGGGCGTGCATAAGTGCACCATTGTGCCTACCGTCTCTGTCCTACTGTCCTATTGGCTAATTTACCTGTACCTACTTTGCTAATGTTTATGTTTATACCAATACCTACTATCTTGTACATGTTTGACAAACAAAAAAAATAAAAAAATAAAAAAATAAAAATAAAGAAACATACAGAGTTCTAAATTGCAAACATTACATTGATCAGTGTTTCCATTCCCCTTTAGCTCACAACCTTAATTGGCTTGCAAAAGTCTCGTGGAGCCATTCCAGTGCCAGTTGGGAAGGACTTGGTACTGACCCCCTTGCAGAAGAAGACTTTCCCGCCTAATCAAGTTAAATTTCTGAACAATGCAGCTGATGCCAACAAACTACACCTCCTATATATGTATATAGGGCCGATGCCTAGGTTCATGAAACTTTGGCTGTTGATAGTTCTTAGCCATGTGGTTGTGGCCCTGCTCACCTCATTTGCCATGGGAGCCAAATCTAGCACCTTGACATGACATGAGGCAGCAGTGCTTGTGTCTTACCCCATGGGAAGTGCTGGAGTGCACATAGAGAGAAACGCCTTCACACACATCCCATCTTCACCGGTACACAATCCAGGAATGGGAGGAGGAGGGAAACCCTTGCACTTCACCTTATGCAAACCAAATAAGATAAAGTGGATGTGAGTGCCTGAACCTGCTTTCACAAAATACCTATCACTTCATCCCCTCATCAGTAATATGAAAAGAGCACTGCTTGCCTGCTGAAGGTGGGATGTGGGGGATTCAGACAGTCAGACAGCTGCACGGCCTGTTGGCTGTTGCAATTACTGAGGGAACCCCGAGAACTAATGCTGCTAGTTAGCAACATGGGCTGCCTAGTGCTATCAGAGGTAGCAAGAACACCTCTGAAACAAATGCTTCAGGATCCCTCATGTCAAAGGATGTTGCTTGCTAAACCATATGTTTGCAAGAGCTGCAGGCAGCCTAGCATGGGTTTTGAAGCTGAAGGCAGAAATAGTCCAAGACCATTCTCCTCATGGGCCTGGAACGGTTCCATTTAGTAGTCAAGTTTTGCTTGGGTCATCACTATCCCCACCACCACCACAGCTCTTGGAAATGGAAATATGATTCTACATGTGCTGCTAGGAATTTTACCAGTTCAAAAATTAGTGAGCCAGAGTTCATAACAAATAACAGAAAAATTTGCTTGTGGGAATGCTTTATAGCAGAGGTGCCCAACCTCCAGTCCATGGACCGGCACCGATGTGTGGCATGCCAGAAACTGGTCTGTGCAAATAAGCGAAGCTCCATCCGCGGGATGCAGGTAGCATGTGAAACCACACCCCTTCCAGTCCACAGAAAAACCTCTCTCCATAAAACCGGTCCCTGGTGCCCAAAAGGTTGAGGGCCGCTGCTTTATAGAGATGGGCAGGAGGGGAGACAGAAAGCCAGACCTCTTTGCCTGCATATCTAAAGCCAATGGCAGAAGGAACTGACGGAGGTAGCAAACAGCATGCAGCAGGCTAGAGAAAGAGGGGACTCAAATAAAGTTTAACTCTTTATCTATACCATGTGGATAATGGGCCATGGGGAGCTAGAGCCACTAAATTCACATAGAATAGAATAGAATAGAATAGAATAGAATAGAATAGAATAGAATAGAATAGAATAGAATAGAATAGAATAGAATAGAATAGAATAGAATAGAATAGAATAGAATAGAATAGAATTCTTTATTGGCCAAGTGTGATTGGACACACAAGGAATTTGTCTTTGGTGCATATGCTCTCAGTGTACACAAAAGAAAAGATACATTTGTCAAGAATCATGAGGTCCAACACTTAATGATTGTCATAGGGTACCAATAAGCAACATACACAACAGTACCAAGGACTCAGATTCCTCAGCTGCCTCCTCCTGACCTTCCTCTCAGCCCTCGGGTTGCTAACAGAAGGGAGTTTACTGACCACTCCAAGTGCCAACTCCATCACCTGCATCACTTGTATAGAGAGAGGAGGTCTTCCTTTAACGCTGAACAATCTGTGGCCTCACCCAATCACAGCTAATAGGATCTCTGCCGCCTAGGAGGAAAAGGTAAAAAAAGGAGTCCCTGGGATTTTACCCCGCAAGTCATTGCCAATTATAGGGGGGGGTGCTCATCGCTGTTTCAAGGCCAATGAGCCAGCGCTGTCTGAAGACATTTCCACAGTCATGGAATAGAGCGCTATTACCTTCCCACCGAAGTGGTACCTATTCATCTACTTGCATTTGCATGCTTTCAAACTGCCAGGTTAGCAGGAGCTGGAGTGAGAACAGGAAAAAAAGCCAGAGTACTAAATTAAGCCTCTGTGCAGGAGCCATAGTCCTCTTCCCTTATCCAGCAAACTTTAACCCACCCCTTCCTCTACCTATAGTTGTCTCAGCCATGGTTTGTTCAAGAGGCTTTTTTTTAATGCAAGGGGATATACAGAATGTGCCAACTAGGTATTATTGCTAAATGAGTAGAGGAAGAGAGTCTTAAAAAAAAAGAATGTTTTAGTAAACAGCATGGTCAATTCACCCGAGAGAGAGAATGCACCAGGTCAACACTGTCAATCATCTGTGATCTCCCAGCATACAAACTATACTTGCAGTTGATCATCTGAGGCTGGTGGGAAACCTGATAAGGGCTTTTCTCACATAACAGTATTTCACGTCAGACGGGAAAGTCGTCGAAAAAGAACAGGAACTGAGGTGTTTTGGGGCTGAGAGGAGAACTGCAGGTAGTCCTCGACTTATGACCACAGTTGAGCCCAAAATTTATGTTGCTGAGCAAGACACTTGTTAAGCGGATTGTGCCTCATTTTGCAACCTTTTTGCCACCATTGTTAAAAATGATGATTAGCAACAGCAATAGCAACAGCACTTAGATTTATATACAGCTTCATAGTGCTTTACGGCCCTCTCTAAGCGGTTTACAGAGTCAGCCTATTGCCTCCAACAATCTCATTTTACTGACCTCGGAAAGATGGAAGGCTGAATCAACCTTGAGCCTGGTGAGACTCGAACTGCCAAACTGCTGGCAGCCAGGAGCCAGCAGAAGTAGCCTGCAGTACTGCATTTTAACCACTGTGCTACCATGGCTCCTAAAGATCCAAAGAAGATCCTAAAACCAATGTCCTACTAGCCACAAGAGATTGCCAGATAAATCTAATCAAGCTTCTTGATAAACTGTCTGGGGAATTTAGCAATAGCTTAAAATGGACACCCAGAGTGATATAGTGGAAGGAGCATTACTTTTGCAGACAAGAAGATGATCCAGATCAACTACAAGGAATTAGGCCATAAATTTGCTGCATTTTTACTCCCTTCTGAAGTCCAAAGCGGGAGGAAGCAAGTGAAGAATTGTGAAGAATTGTGTAGCTGCTTTAGTCAAACACCACTTGCATCCTGAGCCTTACATAGCTGAAGGACACACTGTCACACATGCAGCTAATTGGAAGAATTATTTTCTCTAAAGTTGCAAGCATACCTTATTGTGGGGGGAGAAAATTTGAAGAGTTAAAAAAAAACTAAAAATAGCTTATTTTGAAAAGCAAGAGAAGGGTGGGAAGGATCTCTCTCTCTCTCTCTCTCTCTCTCTCTCTCTCTCTCTCTCTCTCTCTCTCTCTCTATCTATCTATCTATCTATCTATCTATCTAAAAATGACAGGTTCCACTATACTGAACTAAAATTTATACAAAGGAAATACAAATTAAAAATAAATGGAATTGAAATTGCCTGAGAAGTAGACAAACATCATTTATTTATTACTAATCATCACCAACAGAGACACAAGAACTGTTACATTTTCCAACCTAAAAAATTGTTTATATTCTGAGGTAAAATTCACTCTTCCGTGAGAAGAGGATCAGAATAAAGACCAAAATATTTAGTGCGTGTTTGCATTTCTTTTCTTAAAGATAAATGCGTTTTTATTTCTAGTTTGCAGCCAAATCTTAATGACGCTTGCGTTATTTTCAGTGTCTTGTCTTCTACTTAAAAACAACTAAATGGAAAAATGTAACAAAAATTTAGCATTTGCGAATTATATTCTAGTACCAGAAAATCTAAGCTCATTAAGAGACCTGTGAATGAAATCATGTTTTTTAAACAATATTGCAGGTTGATTTACACCTGGTATGATTAGGCTTGCTTCTTCTTTTACCACCATATGGTATATCTTCTTAATCTTAGCTATTTTTAAACTTGACAGATGAAGGGAAGAGAATAACTTAACTTTTTTCTTCCCAATGCTATGTTCTCATGGGGCTTGCTTGTTTTTCGCTTTGGGTGATTTGTGAACTTACCTGTTACCTCTCCATATTATGCATGAACTGGATCAAAGTTTCTTGCTTTATGATTCCCCAGACACACAGCCAAGTCTTTGCAAGCAAGGACAAATATGTAAGAATATACAGGATGATGCATTTTTGTAGTTGGTTTTGGGACACTTCTACATGAGAAATCCATACCAGTTTGCAGACCGTTCCAAATCTTTGTAATACGGTGATGGTGGCCATTTATTTTCTGGGTCAGCAGCAATGTATCTGAGGCAGCTTGAGACAGAGCAATGTTTTGTTTTCTCTAGTCTACAGTATGCTACAATATGACATGGTATATTTAAAGTCTTCAAATGCCTTTGAGGAACTAGAAAGTAGAACTGATAGCAGTTCAGACATGTTGCCTGAAGAAGAAAACAAGAAAGCACACACACACACACATGTGCGTGCACACCCACCCAGAGAGAGAGAGAGAGAGAGAGAGACAGACAGACAGACAGACAGACAGACAGACAGACAGACAGACAGACAGACAGAAACACAGAGAGATTTACTTCCAAAAGCAGGTTGAATTAGGATGGATATCAAATCTTACTTCAAAACCAAGGCTAGATTTGCAGATTGAACTAACTAAGCCAAAACCATAGTATAGGTGGGTTTGCATATCACACAATGCTATATTTTGTTATGTTGTTCTGATTACAATATGTGAGTTCAGCTACTTGGTTTGTAAAGTATGGTTTGTAAGCTTAGCAACATCCAGAACTTAGATGGTGCTTTGGGTCAGAAGTATATGGTCAGAAGTATATACACCGTGTTTCCCCGAAAATAAGACCCTGTCTTTTTTTTTTTTTTTTGAACCCTGAAATAAGCACTTGGTCTTATTGCCATGCACTCAAAAGCCTGATTGGGCTTATTATCAGGGGATGTCTTCTTTTGGGGAAAACAGGATATAGATGATAGATAGATAGATAGATAGATAGATAGATAGATAGATAGATAGATAGATAGATAGATAGATAGATAGATAGATAGATAGATAGATAGATAGATAGATAGATAGATAGATAGATAGATAGATAGATAGATAAGGATTCATCAGTAAGGAACTTTGTATAGGTAAGTTTAAATTTTACCTGTTTACTTTGCATGTTGGTTGTGTATTTCCAGCAAATTATGTTGTATGCTACATGAAATCTTTTTTACATACATCACACCTACATTTTGTGTTACATCAATATTTTTTATGTGTAATTGACGAACGGCAAACTGAATGGAATATTTTATACTAATTTAGTGTAAGTGTTTGTGTTGCTCTGGAAGTTTGTGGGCTGCATCTCTCTTTTGAATTAGAGATTTTCCAATTGCTTATTATATCTGCCTGGGGGATGAATGCAAAATGCACGCCTGATTGCTCTCCAAAGGAGATAATTGTCCTGCCACAATAAAAATATAAATAGATTTTAACAAAAAAAAAGACTCAAATCATTTGTCAGAGTCACCAAGAACATACAAGCAAAAACTAAGAGTATTTGAGTGAAAAGTCTTAACACATGATTAAGAGCAAGAATAAATCTTTGCCTTTTTAGTCAATCACACTTTTGTGCCTGGTAACTTTCAACATATATTGATGAAAGTATCATGTGTCCACACAGGGAAGAACAGTTTTCAGACAAAAGTGAAAAGGGTCCACTCAGCAATAGGCACTGAATGGACCCAGTGGAGTTTCAGAAGGAACCTGGGGTTTCAGCTAAAGCTTTGGCACATGCTTTGGCAGATGCCCTTGTTGTAGCTTCGAATGAGCAGGTGATGGGGGCCCTGGATTTCTTTGTGCATGTATGGACACTCTCTGTGTATGTGGATCTTGTAGAACATCAAGGTTTAGCAAGCAAGTTCAAAAGATGAAGCAGCCCAAGAGATGTCCAGAGTGCCACTTCTTTTTCTTCTTGTGCCATATCCGTCATCGGACGTTGGTGATCATGTTGGCGATCCTATTTTTATCAACAGCTGCATGAAAAAGTGCTGCTGAGTTTTGTCCAAACCAGTCCCTTAGATTTTGAAGCCATGATGTTCTTCTTCTGCCTGGACCTTGTTTGCCTTCAATCTTTCCATGGAGGATTAAATGAAGTATGTTGTATTTTTCTGGGTGTTGCATCACATGTCTGAAATATTCTAACTTTTGCTTTTTATTGGTTTTGATGATTTCTCTTGGCTGGAGGAAGACAAAGAGCAAGAGCAACCAAGCATAGGTAAGAACCTACCTTATGGAGATAAAGGCTCCTAAGTGTACTTACTTCTCTGATCTTATTGAATCTGCAGATAGCTATCCAGCAGCCCTGTTTCAGGTGATCAGGTCCCTCCTGAGTTAAGAGGAGCCAGAAAATTCCTTAGAAGGCTGCTGCAAGGAATATTCTTGGCATCTATCAGATAAAGTCACTCAACTTTGCTTAGAGCAGTGGTTCTCAACCTTCCTAATGCTGCGACCCGCGACTCGCCCCCACTGCGCCCCATCCCGCCGCCGTGCCCACTGCTGCCATTTGGGTTCTTTTACCCTCTGCGCATGTGCAAAGCGTTCTGTGCATGTGCAGAGGGTAAAAGAACCCAAATGGCGGCATATGGGCGAAGTCTCCCGACCCTTGTGAAAGGGTTGTCCGACCCTCAAAGGGGTCACGACCCCCAGGTTGAGAACCGCTGGCTTAGAGGTAGACTCTAGCTGGGCAGATCCTCTGGCAATGACTGAATCCGTCCTGAACCTGGTATCTGGGAGGGGTTTGAGATGGTTGATCCTGAGTAAATGGGCAAGGTTCTTGTGGGTGTAAGCTCAATCATCTGTATTCTGGATTCATGCCCCTCCTGGTTGGTTAAGGCCTCCCAGGAGTTGGCATGTGGTTAGGTTCAAGCAGTGATGGGATGGTACCCCCTGCCTTGAAGGAGATGGTAGTGTGTCCCCTTCTCAAAAGGCCATCCTTGGCCCCAACAATGCTAGGCAACTTTTGTCCAGTTTCCAACCTTCTCATTTTAGGGAACATTGTTGAGTGTCTGGTTGGTGATCAATTTCAAAGGGCCCTTGATGAAGGAGATTATCTAGACTCTTTTCAATCTGGGTTCAGAACAGGGAACAGCATTGAAACAGCATTAATCATACTTGCAGATAGTCTTCAGAAAGTTTGGGGTGGATGTTGGTGCATTCATGTTGGCCCTTCTAGATCCTTTAGCAGCTTTTAATACCATCAACCTTGGTATCCTTCTGGACCGGCTTTGAAGCTTGGGAGTGGGAGGTATTATTTTGAAGTGATTCTCCTCCTTCCGTGGTGACTGGTTCTCTTCAGTGTAGGTGGGGAGGAGAGGCTGAGCCCTAGGCTCCTCCTGCAATATATATCTCCAATCCTAGCTATGCAGATGATGTTGTTATAGTGTTGGCTGAGAACCTGGAGGCTAGAAGGGTCTGGGTGGGAAGAATCTGACTTCAGCTCAACCCTAGCAAGATGGTGAGGATTTGGGTCCTCAGGCTCAGGCCTGGGTTTTTCTGTGCTACATCACAACCATATATCAAAGAGAGCATTATATTGTATTTTTTTTTCAAATGGGAATGCCTAAGAGGAATACAGGTTCTCATTGGATCTTGTTTATGGTCCTAGGATGTTGCTGCCCCAAACAAAATCCTTCATCCTTGATCTCTGGCCATATTAGCATGCCTTCAGGAGATCTGGGACTCAACAAAATGCAGAGATGTACAAGTCTCCAATTCTTTCTATGATTAGGATCAGGCTGGATGAAAAGGGGATCCCTACTAGGAGATCTTTATGCTATATTGTAAATCAGTTTAGCAACATGGTTATCTTGGAGTAATATTGCAGATATGCTGATAGAATATCCATAGTGTAAGCAATCAGCTTTGGTTGCTGTGTAAGAGAATAACAGAATAACAGAGTTGGAAGGGACCTTGGAGATCTACTAGTCCAGGGGTCGGCAACCTTAAAACTCAAAGAGCCATTTGGACCGTTTCCCACAGAAAAGAAAACACTGGGAGCCACAAAACCCTTCCTGTGCCTGACTATTTCCTGAGTGACCACAAAACTAGCATATGTAGTTGAATTAAACGTTCTGTTTTTCTTCTGAAACTTTTCTTTTCTTGGATTTATCCATGGTTGACCTACCTACTGGGGGTCAAAAAGCTCAATAAATCACATGCCAATGGGTGTCACACATTGGCAGTTGTGACGCATATTTTGAGCGACAGGGAGCCACAGCAGAGGAATGAAAGAGCCACATGCGGCTCCAGAGCTGCGGGTTGCTGACCCCTGTACTAGTGCAATCCCTTGCTCAAGCAGGAAACCCTATACCACCTTCAGGCAAATGGTTGTCCAATCTCTTTTTAAAGACCTTCAGTGTTGAAGCACCCACAACTTATTGAGGCAATTCATTCCACTGATTAATTGTTCTGTCAGGAAATTTCTTCTTAGTTCTAGGTTGCGTAATGCTCAAAGTATATATGCCGTGCTTTAACACTGCAGATATATACAACCATTTTTTAAAGGCAGAGCTGTGAAACAGAGAAACTGTTCTAATTTAAATATAACAATTATGTTAAACAAAATGTCAAGGGGTGCACCACAATTCTTCAATGCAATTCTTCAGTTTCATTTCCCCAACTGACAACATAACAGGAAAGATTATGCTAAGTGACAGAAAGTAAATTAAGTGACTACAGTCCAAGCGGTATAAAATATTCTTAATCCTTTGTTGGACTGAGGCCAACATGTTTGCTTATACCTACAGTAAATGGATAGATATATCATTTGAACAATTTTCATGTAAGAGAAAAACAAGTGAAAATTGTTTACCAAGGAACACATTTATCATAAACTCAGAGACCTTTGGAAAATGTTCCTGTATGGAAGATTTATTTAAGTTATAAATATCCAGTTATTTTGTTGTGTCCTAACCCACCTTCATTAAAAGAGTGGACAGTTGCCAGCAAGGCAGAATGAAAGCAATTATAGCCTTGGTTTTCAAAATATGACCCTTTAGTCTCTAACTCATCACTCTTTTAATATATTTGTATGTTTATTTTTTTTAAAAAAATAAGGATTAGTATGCTTAGAAATTCCAAGCAAATTTAATTTATTAGGAATGCCAAGCAAATTTTAATTTTTACTTTACTCCCATTTCATGTCCTTGTGTAACTCCTCTATAACATTTCAGTATCTACTGAACCTCCTGTCCTTGTTTTATTTGATTAATCAAATATTTAATTTTTAAAGAACATAAAGTGACATGCTGCAAGCAAAGCAACAGTTTCTAGTAGCTGTATTATTTCAAATATATATTTGGGTCCCTTAGAGACTCCATGGGTAGAAAATAAAAACGGCAGGCAGCTGCAGTACTTTGTCGGAAGTGTGTCTTTAATTGATCAGTGATTTTATACTGACTCATCAACAGCATTTCACTCAAGAGCCTTAGTTGCTCATTTGTAGAGATTGAGGGACTGAATTATCTTCTGCTTTCTTGAGCCCTTTACTATCAACCATCTTCATACTCACAGATCTTGCCATGATTTACATTATTTACTAAGTCTGCACTACTATTAATCTTCTCATCGTTCCCATCACCCATCTCCTCCCACTAATGACTGTATGACTGTAACTTTGTTGCTTGTATCCTTACGATTTATATTGACTGGTTCCTAATGTGATTTGATTGCTTATTTGTACCCGGACTATCATTAAGTGTTGTACCTTATGATTCTTGACAAACTTATCTTTTCTTTTATGTACACCGAGGGCATATGCACCAAAGACAAATTCCTTGTGTGTCCAATCACACTTGGCCAATAAAATAAAATTCTATTCTATGATTGCATCTTCTGCAGAATGTAGGCTATTTGCATTCCATCCTTAATCACGGCTCATTTAATAAATTCCACTTTCTAGGGTTGCCCAATGAACTAAACTAAAACTGGACTAAATCTAGGTTTTGATTCAGTCCCCAGGTTAAGAACATTCAACAATTCCTGCCCTAGAGTTCAATCCCTAGATATGAACAGGGGGCCTATTACTTAAAATGGTTGCCAGCATTATCCTTCCTCAAGCCAACAAACTATTGAAGCCACACAATTCTTTCAGGAACTGCTAGAGTTGCCTGTTGTGTGGCTTCAGTAGTTTGTTGGTTTTAGGGAGGAGAATTCTATCCGCCATTTTCAATAATAGGCAGTCCATTTCTAAATACAAGTTCTAGCTTACCTAGAATTTGAGTTAAAGATGGAGAATGGAAGTCATTTTAAGCCTGGGGACTGTTTGTATAATCAACTGATGGCTTACTTTATCTTTGCAGATTCCCATTCACTAGTCCCTGGCAGTGAATAATGTTTTATCTGCTGTTCTATGTTTTTTCTCCTCCTCCTCCTCCTCCTCGTCCTTCTTTTTCTCCTTCTCCCCTTTTCTCCTTCTCTCCTTTTCTCCTTCTCCTTCTTGTATCTGTGAAAAGTAATCCTGAAACAGATGTCTGATCATGTGGCTCTCTGTTAATAGAAGAAAATCAATAGGAATAATTAGGCTCTAGGTTTTCAAGGGACCTGGAATTGTCTACTTTAGTCAGTGACAATTAGCAATGTTTCTCCCATCTTTTCTCCTTTTGCAATTATACAATAGCAATAGCACTTAGACTTACCGTATTTTTCAGAGTATAAGACGCACCTTTTTACCCCCCAAAAGAGGGTGAAAACTTGGGTGTGTCTTATACACTGAATGTAGCCCCACCCACCCAGCCACCCCCACCCTTTGGCCTCTGTCTTCCAGCAATTTATCTGTTTGCAGCAAAGAGGGAAGAGCCTATAAAGCCAAGCAAGTCACTAGCACTTCCTGATCTACAGCTGATTTGCCACGTGGGAAAATGAAAGTGAAACTGAAACTGCAAAGGCAAATAGCTGGGAGAGACTCGCAGATTTTTATATTTTGCTGAACTGGATGGAAGGGGATAAGTGAATAACTATAAATGTCTGTAGCATGTTCAAATTATTAGACTTATTTTTAAAATACTGCTTTATTATTGTTCTAGAGCCAGGGGCAATTTTAAGACTTGTGGACTTCAACTCCCAGAATTCCACAGCCAGCTTTGTTAGCTTTGCTGGCTGTGGAATTCTGGGAGTTGAAGTCCACAAGTCTTAAAGTTGCCAAGGTTGGAGATCCCTGTAAATCTAGACAACTTAACAAAATAAAGAAGCTTTTGAAAATAATTGCTTGCTCTGAAAAGGCCCAGTGCTATTGTTTCTTCTCTTAAATAATAGAGAATAATGTATACTTCCAGAAATTTTAATTAATTTTAACAGCTCTGTACAAGTATAGTCTGAAATGTAACAGTGTCCTGTTTAGTATTAGAGTTTAGTTACCTTGGAGTAGATCTATTTAAATAATTGGGAGCAGTTAATGTGTCTACATTTAAGAAAACTTTCTGGCATAATGTACATTTCTCCAATTCTTTGCTATTTCTATGGGTCAGGCACACATGCACAGAAATACACAGCAAACAGTGTATATCATCTGTGCTATTTGCTGTTTACTTTTTGGCAAATTGCTTGGAGGCAGAGGCCTTTTTTCCTTGTTTTCCTCCCCCAAAACTAAGGTGCGTCTTATACTTCAGTGTGTCTTATACTCCGAAAAATACGGTATATACCGCTTCATAGTGCTTTACAGTGCTCTCTAAGCGTTTTACAGAGTCAGCAAATTATCTCCGTATAATTAAAAGACCAAATTACAGAAAGTCTCAAAATCCTAAAAAAATTGTCCAGCATTTCTAAGTCAATGTTTATAGAATTGCAACTGTAAACAAAATTTCAAGCAACAGCAGCCACAAGGAATAAAGCAGGATACACTTTGTGTCAATGCATGTCCCAAGCCTGAACATGGACACATACATGAGTATATAAATAAATCAAGATACAAGTAAAATTTCTATAAAGAGACATGTACTACCATATAATGGGGGGGTAAATTGCCTAGAAACAATATTTGGGGATGGGAAACAAGTTTTATTGTATAAAAACCTAAAAAATATTTAATGTAATATGATCACCTAATCTACCCTGCCTACCCTACCCCCATAATACCAAGTTGGTCTGAAACAGGCAAAAGATTCTGCTCTTGAATTCAAGGCAATGAGGCAACTAAAATAAGCTGTTATTAGTGAGTCAGCGACCATGGAGCCCTACAGTTTGATTCCAGAAATAGAATTTTAAATGTGGAGTTTTAAAATCTTAACCCTGAGTACTATCTGGAAATAGCAAACATGAAAGTTTGTGAAAGTTGATAGAAACAGGAATGTGAACTGTGAAGGTTTAGGTGGTTGTTTTGACTTGAAATGAAACAAAATTATCTTAGCACAATACTCTAGGCAGGGGCCCCCAACCCCCAGGCCAAGGCCTACTACTGGGCCATGACTTAGTCAGAACCGGGCCGCGCAAGTGGTGGGCCAGCACATGTGCACACAGTTCAACTTGCGTGAGCAGTGGGCCAGTGCACATGCACATGTGCATCCAGCTCAACTTGCGAAAGTTGAGCTGCACACACATGCATGTGCACATGGGCCCATCACTTGCGTAAGTTGAGCTGTGTGCACATGCACACTGGTCCGCTGATCACGTAGCCTGGTTTCCCTGCCCGCCTCAGTCAGGCTGCCAAACTGCAAAGATTGGAGTCTGCTGCTCTAGGGCAGAAGTGCCCAACCTTGGAAATTTAAGACCTCTGGAATTCTGGGAGTTGAAGTCCACAAGTCTTAAAGTTGGACCAAAGTTGGTGCCAAAGTTGGACACCTCTTCCCTAGGGCTCCTAGCTCATCCTACCAATTGAAGTTGCTATAGAGTCTTTAGATCCCCACTCATTAAGACAAATAGCTTTCCATAAGACATGGATCCCAAAGATTTGGCAGAGACTGTAAGAAGATTGTGGCTACATATTAGGACCTTGGAGGTTCCCAAATACCAGAGAGGAAATAATGAGCTCAGAAGGCAATTAGGCTACATTACAAATGATATAAGACAGTGATGGCGAACCTTTTTTTCCTCGGGTGCCGAAATAGTGAGTGTGCACGCTATTGTACGCGCGTGCGTGCCCACATCCATAATTCAAAGCCCCTCACTTGCCCCACCCTCCTGCACATGCGTGCGCGACCCCCCCACTCCCCCATTTCCTAAAGTGACCAGATTTTTTTTAAGCGGGATGGGGGGCGGGCCCGCCTGGGCGCCATTTGAATTTTGCCCTCTGCGCATGCGCACAACACTGCGCATGCGCAGAGGCCAAAACAACGCAAATGTCAGCGTCGGGGGTGGTGGCTGCCTCCTTTCCCCGCCTCCCGCCTGTCGCTTGCCAGCCCAAGCCACTGCCGGCTCCCGAAGGGGAGGCGGGAGGCGAGGAAAGGCCTCCCGCCTCCCCTTCGGGAGCCGGCAGTGGCTTGGGCTGGCAAGCGACAGGCGGGAGGCGGGGAAAGGAGGCAGCCGGCAGCTTACCTGCGAGGCGGCGCTCGGGGGCTAGGTCTCTGTCGCGAGCTCCAGGCATCCAAGCGCCGCAGTCTCCCGGTCGCCCGCCCGGCCCCAGGGCAACGGCGGCAGCGAGGCGACTGGGGGAAGGAAGGGGAGGGGGACGAGGAAGGGCTGTTTGCGCTGCCGGAGGGGCCGCTCGAGTCCGCAGCGGTGCCTCAACCCCCTTTTTCCGCCCGCCCGGCTCCTCGTCCCTCACCCCTCCACCCGCATCCCAACAGCAGCGGCGCCTCCGAGGGCAGGGCTAGGGATGGGGCGGGGAAAGGAGAGGAGGAGCAGCCCCCCTTCCCCCTCCCCCCAGCTGGCACCTCCGTCAGGGAAACCTTCCCTGATGCTGTCCCGTTTTCAAAGAGCCCGACTTGCTTCCGGTTTTATTTCGGCACTTCCCCTTCTAAGGTGACCAATCGTCCGGGCATTCTTTCCAAAAAGCGTGACTTTTTGGAAAGAATGCGGGACACGGGACACACGCTTGAAAAGCGTGTCTGTCCCGCCAAAAGCGGGACGTCTGGTCACCTTACCATTTCCCAACTTCCAGTAGGCCCGGTGGGCCCATTTTTCGCCCTCCCCAGGCTACAGAGGCTTTCTTGGAGCTTGGGGAGGGCAAAAATGCTCCCCCACCACCCTGAAGGCCTTCTGGAGGCCAAAATCGCCCTCCCAGAGCCTCCGCATGAGCCAAAAATCAGCTGGCAGGCACGCACATGTGCACTGGAGCTGAGCTAGGGCAATGGCTCGCGTGCCGGCAGATATGGCTCCGTGTGCCACCTGTGGCACCCGTGCCATAGGTTCGCCATCACTGATATAAGACAATAAATCTGTTTGAACAAACAAAACAGCAACATGAGTAAGCAGAAAAGAAAATGAGGGTTCCTGGTCCTTGAAATAAGGTCTGCATATCAGACTAGGTGAGACAGGGTTTGGAAGGATCACATGAACAGCCCAGAAGTTGCACAGGGCAGCAAACCATCTATGAAGAGTTCAGTGGTCAAATCCAACATTAACTGCCTAGGCCTCAAATAAAGGAGCAACAACTTTGGATTAATTCACGATGTGACAAGATCAAGAGTTAAAACCGTTGCCTCTGCGGAATGAGAAAGAAGTTCAAGTAAGTTTTAAGTTCAAAGTGGTTAAGAGAATAAAATAGTATATTATAAAAATAATGGTACCCAGAAAGAGTAACCATGAAGTCTGTCTTGGAAGACTTCAACCTGTTTTATTTTCCTAGAAAGAAAAAATCTGAAGTAACCCTGGTTGAGATTTTCCAGTTCATTCACTGTGGTCAGTATTTAAAATGAGGAGGAACTCTATAACAAGTAGACTGAATGATAGGTGAAGTATCTATCCTTCCATGAGGGGAAAGCAGAACAGAGATAACAAGAGAGAAAAAAAAGAAAATCCCTTACCCTTACCCTTCCCTTATTTCCATTTCAAATGCCTCTGAGATCAATAAGATAAAAGGTGCAAAGCATCAAAGCTTTGAGTGTTGCATCTCCAACACTTTATCGAATCAGGATTCTGGACTGGATAATATCTCTCAGCAAATCTTTACATTAACTAATTCAAAAATACTGTATCCCCATGGGTTGCAAAACTGGATTTGTAATCTCTTTATCTAGCATTTCAAGCTCCGTGTTCTGCATCATACCAACTTCCTTGAATGAATTTACAATATAAGATATAAATAGATCAATTAGAAATTAATTTCCCTTGCTATTATCTGAGTCTTCCTTGCTGTTTATTGATATTTCACCATACAAGACTGAATATTGTAATCTTGTGGCCTAATAAACTACATTTTTTCTTTCCGATAGCCTTAAGTGTTTATGAATTTATGAATCTATATTATCAATGTTTCATAGATAGCCTTAGTAGATAACTGCATGCCTCTCTGCCTTGTAAATGATTCACCATCTGTTAATTTTTAGACTGAGTTAACCAGCCCACTTTAAGAAATATTCATTGCTCATAAATGTGATGATCCAAGCACAAGTCAAACCATTCACAAAACTGTCTTATCTGCTATAAGAGGATGAAGAAAAAGTACAACCAACCTATCTACAGTTGGTGACTTGATGGTCTCAGTTTTTTATGAATATTTCTGATAAAAATGCACTCTTGGTATTTACCATGATGAGAAAGCCTGAGAATGACTAGTTTCATTGGAAGAATAAATAAGATATCAGTCATCCATACAAGTAACAACTGCAGAACATCAGTAACTGATTTGGTAAATTTAATCAACATGTAGCAATAGCAATAGCACTTAGACTTATATACCGCTTCATAGTGCTTTACAGCCTTCTCTAAGCAGTTTCAGAGTCAGCGTATTTCCCCCAACAATCTGGGTCCTCATTTTACCAACCTCAGAAGGATGGAAGGCTGAGTCAACCTTGAGCCTGGTGAGATTTGAACAGCTGAACTGCTGAACTGCAGTGCTGCATTTTAACCACTGCACCACCTCGGCTCTGATATGTACCCATATCAGAGATCCATTTCATATATTTTTCCAAGTTATACAGAGGAATATGTAGGAGTATAATAGCAGACATAATATGGCTGGCATTATAGGAAGAGTGATGTGGTGGCCTAGAGGTGGAGCTCTCTTCTTAAAATCAGAAGGCTGTGAGTTTGATCCTAGGTAGTGGCAGATATTTATCTCTCTCTGGGTGCAAAGAGAAAATATCTACTGTGAGCTCCAAGTATTTGTCAGGAAGAGCATCCGGCCAGTAAATGCTCAGTCATCCCAACTCCACCCTGATGCAAGGGGTTACAGGGCTGTTAAAAGAAAAGAAATATATGAAGGGGCTATCTATACCCACCAAGAAGTCAACAGGGAGATTGAAGTAGTAGCAGCTCAAGTGATTGCATCCAATTGCACAACTGGTTCTTCTGTATAATTTAGGAGAGCTTTAAAGCCAAACCTCTGAGAACATTTTTTATCCTCATATGCATTCATTGCCATTAACCTATCTAATGCTGCTTACGGTATTCTCTTTCCTCTTGTTGCTGCTTCAGATCTAAGCTCTACCAGAATATTCTGCCTCTCCAAGTGATTCAAGAATATCTACTTAATACAGACCATGTAACAGATTGTGGATGCTGAAATAAAGCACTTGGACATTCTGCTAAGGCATTTCTGGCACTTTCAAATCATTCCAGATTCCAGTACATAATAGGGTTGGGAAAGAGAAATTATACTAAAGTTGTTTTTCTTTCCAGAAAGCAACAAATAGTTTCACTATTTCAAACATCGTTTCTGATGCCAAGAATGGTAAAGCGGACGATCATCTGCTAACTCCTATTGTCATCAGGGGTGAGTTCTAATTTACCTCACCGCCGGTTCGCTTCCTCCTGCGCCGCATGGCTGTGTGGACATTGTGCAGTGCCAAAAATTTGCAAAAAAATAAAAAAAGCCAAAAACAAGAACTCGGTTTCTGTGCATGCGCAGAAGAAAAAAATCAGCAAAAAATTCCAAAAAAAAAAAATCCCCAAAAAAATTTCCAAAAAAAAGATGGGGGCGTCCACAGACCGGCACTGACAGAACTGGCTCCATGACCTCACCAGTGGTTTTCTTACGGTTCAGGCGAACCAGTGCAAACCGGGAGGAACCCACTTGATTGTCATGGAGTTTCATCTTTAAAAAAAAATACCAAATTCATATTAAAATGGATTTGCTGGGCCACCCAGATTCTTATGGCACATTGCTCCCTTGTCTTTGAAAGCAGCTTGCCATCATTCAGCACTGACTGCAGTTCCAAAACTGTGCTAGTTGACAGTGACTTTAAAATCACATGAGAAGAATTGGAGTTCACCTGGTCAATGTTTCTGCTCCTTGAACAGTTTTGAAATCCATCCAGAAATCATAGATGACATTCCTATTCTTGACCTTCGCTTTTCCGGTCATATTGTCTCCATGTACCATTTGTATGTCCATGTACCATCTGTATATGTATATCGGTGCATAGATTTCATTTCTGAACTGAGGAAAGCAGCAACAATGCAAAGTGTTGGCATCTTCCTAATTTAAGCAATAACCTGGGGACTGAAGGATGCCAGGCTTTTGAAAACATTTGCATGCATTTTTGTTCCAAACAGTGTAACATAACTAGTCCTGTGTACTAACACTGATATGAAGGAAGTAACCCGTTCTCCAGCTGGCTAGTATCCAGCAGAGTTAGATGGGTTCAGCTGAGGATTCTATTTTTGAATTCCATCACCGAGCTTCACAAAACCATAGCAGATGCTGTAGGCATCACTCACAGCACAGGACAAACCCTCTCTCTTTTTTCCGCAAAATGTTTAGCTTATTATCTTCAAATCTGTTTTTCCCCCTGTCTTAGCCTTTATGATTTACTAATGTAGACAAATCTGCCATTTTAAACCTCCATTTCCCCCCCTATTCCAATTAGGACACAATTAACCATTTTATTACATTTTCATGTAACGAACCATGGAGAGTTCTTATGTTTTAAAGCTACACAAAATTCTCACTGACCTGCAGCAGTGAAATTCAATAGGTATAGCTACTTCTATCAGACAGACTGTGTTGAATATGCTGCTATTTAGCTATTAAGGAGCTGGCAGCCCCATCTAACGGAAGTGGCAATCCCCATTTCAGCATCTTAAATTATGATGGATACAGTGATTAAATTTTAAACTAAGATTGTTAAAAGAAAAATATATGGATTTCCCCCCGCCCCCCTCATGGTGGGCATATCTCCCAGATTTATTGGTTCCCATATTCAAATATTTCAGGTTCAATTTTCTTGTATCCCCTAGATGTTAAATTCTTGATTCTTAAAAAGGCAGTATGAAACCCTCACTGTCCATTCTCTTCCCCTTTTATATTGCTGAAATTATTTCAATTAATATGATTTATTAAGCTTGTCTCCTGCTTTTCAATCTCTTTTCCCAGCTTTCTTTCAGCTTCAGAATGCAGAACTTAAAACAAGCTTGAAGTCTATTAGCTGATAATTACTTTCCTTTCATTTATACCTATCACATTTTCTTTAAAACAGAATCTCTGTTCATTCTCCACTTAACAAGAAGAGGCGGTAATAGGAACACCCTCATACAAGCGGAGGAGGGTGAATGACACTTTCAAAATTCACATTGATCATCATTCATAGATTCTGAGTATTTGCCCACTTGAGTTTACAAGGTGCCAGTAGCATTTGAAGAAAATCCTTGAAGATTTCGTTTGGAAAATGATCATATTTAAACATTTCTGTCCTTCACTCTCTTGAGTATAAAAATCAAAGTAGCCTTTACTAAAGAAACTTCTTAAAACATTGTGAATCCATGACAAGATGAAATGAAGAGGCACATAGCTGCCAAAGTTTCATTCTTTGTGTGTTGTTTTGTAAAGTGGAATTTAACCCAGGTTAAAAAATAAGGGACAATAATTTTTTTCTCTTTCTAGGGATAATATTTCAGAGAGAACAGCAGGTGCTACTTAAAACATTTCCTGCTCTTCCGTTTCTGGCTACTGCAAAGTCTTCATATTCAAACAAAAGTCTTTGCCCACTTTTGTTCCCCAAGCTAGTGTGTGTGTTTTTTTAAATCCTTGGAATTTATTTTTATTACTTTTATTACTAGGAATATTATGTACATGAAACAGAGGTGAGTTCCTGCCGGAGCTGCCCAATTCACAGCTCTAATGGGGAACGACCAATTGCGCAATTTGCGTGCGACTGCTCGTGAGCCCTCTCTGCTGGTCCACCACGCGCATCGCCATTTTCTTCATTAATTTTTGGGCGATTTTGATTCTGCGCATGTGCGGAAGCAAAATTGCACTGAAATCTTGCGCGTGAGTGCGTCCCCTCGTGAGATTTTGGCGCGATTTTGCTTCCACGCATACGCAGAAGCAAAATTGTGTGAGGGGGCGCGCGTGCATAGCGTGCACGCACGCTCCCGAAACTTGGAGATGCATGCGCAGTGCACCGGCATCAGTAAGACAGCAACCCGCCACTGACATGAAACATCTAGGTAAAAAACAGTCCCAAAATCTAAGAAAGCAGAGTGATAAAGTCATTGAAGCTTGTAAGAATATGCAATTGAAACCTTGTGATGAATTCTTGATGGCTATTAGCATCTTATATCAAGGTTTTATCACAGACAAGATGGAAATATTCAGCCTTGTGAAAACTTTATCTACTTTTTTACTTTCTCTTTATGTATATGACTGGCACCAGCCTATAATAAAAGAGATTAATAACTAACTTTATTATTTAAAAAAATCATTACCCTAAAATTGTAATCTGATGCTCAGAAATTTAATTTATGCTTATTGCAAGTAGAATGAGAGCTAAAATAAATACAAAAAGATTTTATAATATATTTTATAATCAATATTAAAGACGTTAGAGGGTGGATAAACCAGACAGGTCAATCAAGAAATATTTCACTCTTCTGTAGTTACTCTAATCTACTATGACTTCTAGAATGAATTGTCTCTAAAAGACCCTCTAGTATACAATACATAGTTTGGATCTTAAAAGATGCTTCCCTGGGGAGGAATATGTTTGAAGCTAGATCCTTTCAATAAGGGGCGGGTTGCTCTCTAAGTTCCTACCAGTGCGCTGCGCACTCATCTCCATGTTTTGTGTGCGCCCCCTCGTGCGATTTTGCTTTTGTGCATGCGTGGAAGCAAAATCTCGTGAGGGGACGTGCACGCGTGCATGATTTTGACAAGTTTTTTGCTTCCGCGCATGCGCAGAAGCAAAAAATCACCAAAATCTCCCACACGCGTGCGTCCCCTCATAAAATTTTGCTTCCTCACATGCGCAGGAAGCAAAAAAAGCCCAAAAATTCTGAAAAAAAGATGGCGATGCGCGACGGACCGGTGAAGATGACGGACCGGTGTCGCGCGGAAATTACATATTCGGCTGGCCGCTATCGGTGTGGTAGAGTGGACCGCACTGGTAGGAACCCACCACTGCTTTCAATAGTCAAATTCTAAATCAGTATTTCAATTCTAAGAGGAGAAAATATGGAGCTCAATTTTTTAAAAGATTGATACAAAGGCTAATTGGGTATGCCTACTGTAGGTTGTCATGGTAATGTTTGTTTCTTTTCATGTAGTACAAATAGCATAACATTTCATCTTCATTAGCAATTTAAAAACAAAAGAATCCCTTTAAAATTTATTGTAAGAACTATAAAACATACAATAGCACATGATAAAAATGAACAGATCACATAAATATCTAACCAACTTTCTAAAATGAGGCAGATTGTTAAGTTCTGTTGAAAACGATGTTGTTCGGCCAGCCAACAATTCATGGCTGGACATGAACATTTTGAAGGACAGTATTCCACAGCTTCATAGCCAATGAAAAATTGGATGGGGAGGCCCATGTGCAATTAAGGCTGAAACACTAACTCCTCTCCATATCCAAACATACTCATTGCTTTGGTGCCTTTTTTAACATTCTTAAATGGCTTTGGATGGCAAGTAGTGAAGAAGAGCAGGCCAAGGAACTTGTTTTGATTATCATAATTCAAAATAATTAAAACAGGAGGAAGGTGAAATCTGGTTGGGATTCAGCATCTTTCCCAGGGACCTTTCAAGCCTAGTAGTACATTAACTTTTAAAGTGGCTTACCACATTTTTAATATGTAATATCTCCAAGGGGAAAAAATGACAACTCATCATTAGGATCATTCTAATTTATTTATTTTATTTATTTATTTAGTGTTCTTATATGCCGCCATACTCCCTGGGGACTCAGGGCTGCGTACAACATATAAAGAACAACTATAAAACAATATTAATAAATTAATAACAATTTTAAAAGATTTAAAAACATACAAACCAGGGGTAAGATGCTCACTTACCCAGACCGGTGCGCTGCTCCGCGGTCCTTCGTGCTTTGTCGCACGCACGCTATGCACGCATGCCCCCTCGCGCGATTTTGCTTCTGCGCATGTGCGGAAGCAAAATCGCGCTGAAATCGCACGGAAGCAAAATCGCGCCGAAATCTCGCGAGGGGACGCACGCGCGAGAGAGATTTCAGTGAGATTTTGCTTCTGCGCATGCGCGGAAGTAAAATCACGCCAAAATCTTGTGCCCGCGCGCGTCCCCTCGCAAGATTTTGGCGCGATTTTGCTTCCGTGCATGCGCAGAAGCAAAATCGCCCGAAAATTCACAAAAAAGAGATGGCGAGGCGCGCCACTGCCCGGTGGAGATGGTACCGGAGCAGTCACGCGCATATTGGGGTATCGGCGGGTCCCTACCGGAGCTCCGCACTGGACCGCACCGGTAGGATCCCACCCCTGATACAAACCATACATACATGGGGGAGACCTAAGGTATTAAATGGTCTCGAATCACCCCGCCTGCAGGAAGAGCCATGTCTTAATAGCTTTTCGGAAGGCCAGCAAGGTGGGGATAATTCGGATCTCTGGGGGTAGTTTGTTCCAGTGAACAGGAGCCCCCACAGAGAAGGCTGTCCCCCTAGGCCCCGCCAGCCGACACTGTTTTGTTGAAGGGACCTGATAAGCAGACATCTGTTGGCACTCTTTTCTCCATTTGGTCTTTTCTAGATGTAGATACTGGATGTTTGGTAGAAATGCTTCATATACTGTACAATGAGTTCTTCCTAAGAAAAGAATATTTTCAACCTGACACATTGTTAGAATATTCATGAACTGGGAGAGCCATGTTAACAAGGTTAGCCAATGAATAGGCATAGCAACTAAGTCAGCCAATGGGAGCTAACCACTTCTGAGTTTGTGCAGAGAATCAAAACTGGAACTCAAGCTTAAGGCTGAGTGTGTCTCCACTCTGCTCTCTGCCCACTCTGTGCTCTCTGAACTCTGAACTAGAAGCTGCTTGTGTTTTACTTTTAACTGTTGCTACATTGAAGAAGAACTCTGCTAATGGTATTGTAAATATATATATTATTATGTTTATAAAGAAGTTATTGAATCCAGCTGAATCAGTGTGTGCTTCTGGTTTTGATTTTGCAACAAACTTTAATACACAGCTCTTCTTTGTGGCATATAGTTTGGGTAATCTTGATTTCTTTGAGGAAACCTCCTTATGTTCTAACTTGTTGAATGAACTTCCCTGAAGGATTGAAGAATGGTGACAAAAGTGTTCCTTTATTTTGAGCTTTCCTTTTATTTATTCTTTCTGACACAGAAACATTCTGATCTGAAATATTCACAAAATGGCACTGCAAAGCACTCTTTAAAATAACTAACTAAATTTTTTAGAAAAGAAGCATTCCTGATGGACTTCTTTGGCAAAAACACTTCCTTAATATCAATAAAAAATGTCTTTAATCATAAACTCATTTTCAGGGTTTGCAATCATGTAATGTCCTAGATTGTCCACTGTATAATCTTGATAGAACCATGAAATGCTAAGAAATCTAGAGGTCCTGTTGACTGAGTGTAGCACTGTTTAAAGCAGCACAGAGAATTCTTCTTGAATTCAGAAGGAAGAAAAATATTTGAAAATATTTTTCAGAAAGAAGAAAAATATCTGAAAATATTCTGTCCCTACACTGCTGATAATAATCTATCTTTTTCTCAAAAGTGTTTTAATTTTTCTCTTGACATAAGAAATAATTACTGAAAATTACCTACCATTTTGGATAACCTCTGGTGGGTTGTTGTTTGCCCAGCTCTGCACTACCAGTAAATGTTTATTTGCCGTGGAAATACCTGTCCTTCAGCATATATCCTGGGTGATTGACAATGAAAAGATAAAACATGACATAACACGGCATCCTACAAAACAGAAGTCCAAATAATCAAGTATGAAAGAACAAATAAGACTCACCCATTTTTTCTCAAAAGCAGTGTTAATTAAATAATCAACATCCGTTATGTTATCAGTCAAAACACCAAACAGGCTAAGAAAAATTGTTCCAAAGCAAGGCATTGCAATGATGACTTTTTCTACTCCTCTTCTACTCTGCCTGAAAAGGTAAAACAGTCACAGATGATAATATTCTAGGAATAGTCTGGGAAAAATAGTCTGGGGGGAAAATTCAAGAACTGACAACTTCAAATGGAATTTGAAACAACTTCAACATGAGGTTCTATCATCAAATGGAATTTGAAAATGGATTACCGTATTTTTTCAGAGTATAAGACGCACCAGAGTATAAGACGCACCTTAGTTTTTGGGGAGGAAAATAGGGGGAAAATTCTGCCTACCAGGTATTCATCTGGCTAGCGTCCTTAGTCTGGTCAGCTTCAGCACATTATTCTATCCCCTGGTTAGGACTTAAAAAAACCTTCTTCTGAGAGAGTAACAATGAAAGAGCCAGCAAGCTGGGAATATCGTTACCACCTCGTTAGGGCTGGAAAGAAACTTATTCGGAGCAAGTAGAGCAATGAAAAAAAGCCTGCAAAGACTTAGGGCTGGAAAGACATTCTTCGGAGAGAGTAACAATGAAAGAGCTTGCAAGCTGGTAAGAGCTGGGAAGACTGTTGGCACCTCGTTAGGGTTGGAAAGAAACTTATTCAGAGCAAGTAGAGCAATGAAAAAAATTCTGCAAAGATGTAGGGCTGGAAATACATTCTTAGGAGAGAGTAACAATGAAAAAGCCTGCAAGGTAAGAGCTGGGAAGATCGTTAGCACCTTGTTAGGGCTGGGGGGGAAAGCTTCGAAAAAGCTACATTCAGAATATAAGACGCACCCAGATTTTCAGCCTCTTTTTGGGAGGAAAAAGGTGCAACTTATACTCCGAAAAATACGGTATGAGTTGATGGACCTGCTTCCATAGTGGATTGTGTACAAATTCTATAAGAAGTGTAGGAGAGAATACATAAACAAACATCCATAATACTATTCAGACGAAATGCTTAGAATTTTAAAATAGGGTAGAAGTCAGAACCATGTTATCCCCTGCCTTTTTGTGGGGCCTGAAGGGAAGCTATATTCATATTAACTTGACAAATGACTGCACCTGTCCATGTGATAGAGAGACTCTAATAAAGCTAGGTCCTAGATTGTACATGAAGGTTCAAGGGTTTTTTGGGGGGACTAAGTTACACCAGCAAGGCAGAGTTCTGAAGGCAAAGGAGAACAAAGTTAAGATGCTGATACAGGTTAGTAGGATGAAGGAACAAGGAACAATCTTCTATCCGGCTTAACATGTTCAGTTGGAATGCCTGTACACACCTGTTCTAAGAGCCCTACCAACTTTTTATCTACTTTCTAGATCAATTCACATTCCTTAGAACATCTAGTCCTTCTATAGGTTAGTACAGGGGTGTCAAAGTCATGTCGTCACGGCAGCATCACATGACTTATTGGGACTTTCCCCCCCCCCTTTGCTAACCAGGGCACAGCCAGCACATGATGCATCCAGCCAGCAGGCCAGCAGTGTGACAGCCCTGGGTTAGTAGAACCACCATTCTGTCCCAATGCAAACTGAGAAAGTCTGACAAGCTAAGAATAGATATTTAATGGTTTAAAATCTTTTAATCATGAAAAATAGAGCCTCAATCTTCCCTCCCATCCCCAACTGAACAATGCCATGTGATGTCCTCTGAACCACAAGTAAAATGTTTCATAAAAGGCTGCCAGCTTAAATAACACAGCAGAAATAGAAAGGAAATAACCGGTTGCTGTTGTTTGATACTTTTCTATTTGCAGCATTGTTAGGTGCTCCTTGGCTTCAGTGGAGAGAGGTTAAAAATGAGATTTAATTAGATGATGTTTCAGTTCTTTTCTATATGTATTAAATACAATGATCTAAGTCCCATAGACAAAACACCTTCTGTCATCTTTGGAGTCACCAAAATAGCCTGTGACCTGGTTTAGCAACCAGATTTCTTTCAGAATTTTTTTCTTGGATGTGTTTTTGAAACCTTGTCCAACTAGGCATTCTTCATATGCAGTGAACTACAGCTTCTAACATTCCCAGCCAGGTTATCATTACAAGTAATCCTTAACTTACGACCAGAATTGGGACTAATTGGTTCCTAAGCTATGCAGTCATTAAATGAGTCATCATGTAACCAGACCCAATTTTATAACCATTTTTACATGGTTGGTAAGCAAATCACATGGCTGTTAATTGAATCAGGTAATTCATTAAGCAAATCCGGCTTCTTCAATTGACTTTGCTTGTCGGAAGCCAGCTGGCAAGGTCGCAAATTGCAATCATGTGTTCACAAGATGCTGCAACCATCATAAATGTGAGCCAGTTGCCAAACACCCAAATTACGGCCATTTGACCAATGGAGAAGGTGTCGTGATTGTAATTTTAAGGACAGGTCATAAATAACTATAAAGGCTTAGAATCATTGTTAAGTATCCGAAGTTGAGAAATATTTGTAATTCTTTCCTTTAGTCCATGCAGCCCATTGCAGTGGCATTTTCCCCCCCAGTAAATTTTATTTATTTTTATACATCTCATGTCGTGACCGTTTGCTTTCTGAGTTTCATACATCCATACAATAGTCTTAGCAACATTTTTCTTAATAATTACAATTCATTTATCATTTCATTTTTAATACATAGCTTCTAAAATCATCCTTCCATTTCTAAACCTTCTAGCCCTTCTCTCATATTTCTTTTCATCTTAATATCTATCTTTTAATCTTTTCCCCCTCTTATTTTATCTCTATTTTAATTCTCTTTTCTCCCCCCCCCCCTTTTTTTTTCCTGTTCTTCTCCTTCCATTCCAACAATCAAAGATGTGGTCTTTTTTCCACCTTATACATTTCTAGTATTAATAGATTTTACTTCACTTCTTTTCTATACAATAATCCAAAAATAAATTTTACTTCTTTTTCCTCTTTTCTATATCATTCTTACTCTTAAATACAAGCTGGTTTTATCCTCTTAGCAGTTAACTCCATCATTTTATCACCTTTCTAACAACCATTCAAAACTAGTTTTTAGCTCTTATAGCCCATACAAAAACATTTCTCAAAATTACCAATTTTCAATCTTCTAATTAGCATTTACATTCTTCATATAAATTCTTATATTATTTCATAACTTCATTTCTACAGACTATTCATACATATATTTAATACAAATTATTTTTTCCATATTATAACTCTTCTATATTCATAACTCATAATATTCTTATATTCAAGAATATTTTTCTTTATTTCTTATCACCACAATAAACAATTATTCAAATTATTTAATTCTCATATACTAATTTGGCATACACATTCTTATTCTTTTTTATCCCTTATCTTTTACCCTGTTCCATATTTTTAATCCTCTTTTCTTTTTCTTTTTTGGTTGTCTCCCACCTATTTCTTTTAGCTCTTTCATTTCTACTCTTAAAACCATTTTTTACTATACTCTCTATCTTTCTCTCCTCTCTTTTTTCCCCTTTGTTGTTTTATTTTGCTTTCATATTTTCTAGATTTTTCTTCTTTTTCCTTTCTAGATTTCTTTTTCTCCCATATCTTTTCCATACCATCTGAGATCTTCCTCTTCTGCTCTAATCCCTTTTTCACCCTCAGTATTTCCATCATCCCTTTGTTGTATTTTCTTTTTTGTTGTTTATTTTCCGGTTCCTCTGTTTCTTCCACTCTTCCAGAATCCTCCGTATTTTCCTCATTTGTCTGATCTGCACTTATTATCTTTTGTATTATATTCTCCAGTTTTAGTTCTATGCAATCCATATCTTCAAGTATTTCCTTCATTCCCATACGCTGTTTGTTTATAATATCATTAATATCCTGATGAATCCATTCCATGTCTTTATTTTCACTTGTTATCATTTTTATAATCCAACCAAATTTCAAAGGAAAAATCCGGGGGCTTTACCCCCTCTTTTCCTTCTTTTTGGTTTACTCAGCTTTATCTATCCAGCAAAAACAAAAGTTCCGAGGGTTACACCCTTCTTTCTTTCTTTAAAATGACACTCCTGCTTCCAGTCAATATTGTTCGTCTTCATTATTCTGTGCTCTCAATTTCATTATTTTGTATTTATAAATCCAGTGTGCAGATAGGTACATAATAATCAATTTAGTTATGATAAGGTAGAGACAATGTCCAATTCGAATATCAATATTTTTTCTTTAAACCAAAGAATCTTTCCAGAACCACATCTTCTTTTAAAACTTTCAAACAATACTTTTTTTCCTCCTAGTTCCCGAACATTTTTTCCAAGTTTTTGATATGCTTATCCCGCCGCTAGCATTTGACTTCGCAAACCACTCACTTTCCCCTCCTGCTCAGTCTTAGTTTTTCAGCTTTGTGGCAGCCATGTTTGCTGCTGCTGCTCCACGCCATCAGCTAGAGGATTTCCAGCTCAGGGAGGAGAGATGCGGTTCCCCCCGACCTTCCTGGCGGTCCCCCTTCACTTCGCCCCTCTACGGGGGGGGCTTAGGTCCGAATCCGGACCCTCAGACGTGGAGTGTTCAGAGCCGGCCACGGAGCTCGGGGTCCCGGCTTCCGATGTCACCAAAAGCAAAACCGGAAGTCGCATGCAGTGGCATTTGAGCTTTGAAATAATGTACCAGTGATGGTTGCTCCAAAAAGAAAGTGCAGCCACGTTAAAGAACTGAAAAAACAAAAATGAGCATAATTTAGTATTTCATAACCTCACAGTTCGAAAGCATGCAAGCGCAAGTAGATTAATAGGTAACACTGGTGGGAAGGTAACAGCATTCCGTGCTCCTGGATGTATCTCATGCTAGCCACATGACCCCCCCACAAAGCATCTTCAGACAACGCTGGCTCCCTCAGCTAAGAAATGGAGATGAGCACTGCCCCCTAGGGTCAGACACAACTGGACAGGGGGAACCTTTATTTTTACTTTTTTAAAAAAATAAATATTTTGAAAACAAAACTTAAAATAATTAATCACAGTTTTTATAACTTTTGGTACATTAGAAAAATTCTCCTTTGTGCCACATGAAAAACTATACTTCAATGGGAATTTTGAGGTGTACCTTGAACCACAGCAGAGACTTCCTGGAATGACATGACGGTTACTGAGCTTCAAGTTCTTCCTGAATAGACACGTGTGTTCATGTGCGTGTGTGTGTGTGTGTGTGTGTGTGTGTGTGTGTGTGTGTGTGTGTGTGTGTGTGTGTGTGAGAGAGAGAGAGAGAGAGAGAGAGAGAGAGAGAGAGAGAGAATGAATTAAATTTTTGACATAAATCATTGTTTATTCTATAAAGAATTGCCAAAGAATTAGAAGCCTTCCCGGTATGATTAAATCTTATTCTTGCATTAAAAAATAGGCTTTGCATCTAGTACTTAATTAAAATGTTGCTAAAACGCCACCATAACCCATAGCAGATCACTGATGTTCCAGCTGAGCAACAGAAATGGCTATTCATTGTAATTAAATTTAAAAAACAAAAAAAAATTACCTGGAATATATCCAAATTGAATTTGTTTGAGGTCAGTTTAGCCATTGGCACAGAGTATATAACACAGCAGAATTTACAAGATGGCATTCCCCTCTAGACATTGTTAAGCAAGCACCTGATTGTCCGTAAAAGCCTCATGCTAGGCACATTGTAAATATATGCTGTGCATATCAAATATAAACGCATCGATTACTGTTTCTGAGACAAGACATAGAATAAGGTAAGATTTTCCTGGGAGTTGGCAAGCACAGTTATTATAGTTAATTAAACTGGGCTGCCAATGTACTAAAACTAAACAGATCAAGTACATCCACACTTTGATAGCCTATCCACACCCATCCTACATACCAGTAAAGTCCACAAGCTAGGTATATTGAAGTACTCAACCTCAAAAAGATTGATGACCTTAGCAGGTTAAAAAAAAGTGTTGTTGTTTTATCTCACAAATTTTAAGTGCTACCCTTTGTATGTGTGTTCAGAAGGTGCAAAGAAATTAACTTTTGTGGATCAAAGGTTTAATTAGTCTTACAGCAGAGGTGATCTGCTTTTCTCAACCTCCCATTCATCCTGGCTGTCTCTCAGTTTCCTAATTGTTCACTTCTCCTGCAAAATCACATCTTTCTGCTTTTCTACTTCATTCTCAGAAGACTAGAATTTCTTCCATGTCTTTGAGTTGACTTTATTGTTGTGAGACAACAGAGAATCCTTTGTTTTGCTGTTACAATATACGACCCTATGTATAATGTAACATAGGATTATAATGTAACCCTATGTTATATTATACCAGGGGTCTGCAACCTGGGCAACTTTACGACTTGTGGACTTCAACTCCCAGAATTCCTCAGCCAGCATGTCTCATGTCTTCCCTGAGGATTCAGCTGAAGAGTGGGAAGCCAGGAAGGTTGCAGGTCACTGGAGAGAGGATAGTCCAATGAAAACTATGAAACTGACATATGTCTATGGAGATTCTCAGTCATCCAGGTCATGATTGTCCCAAAGGTGCTTTTTAAGGGCAACTGGACTTTGTTTTTCTTTGAAGACATTTTGCTTCATCTTCAACCAAGTGAAACATCTTCAAGGAAAAACAAAGTCTAGTTGCCTTTTAAAAAAGCATATTTCAAATTTATTAGAGTTTGTTGCAGAAAAATCAATTTTTAGAAGCACACAGATGACTGATTCAGCTGGATTCATAAACTTCTTTATAAACATACTGTAGTAATATAATATATATATTTACAATACCATTAGCAGAGTTCTTCTTCAATGTAACAACAGTTAAAAGTTAAACACAAGCAGCTTCTAGTTCAGAGTTCAGAGAGTACAGAGTGGGCAGAGAGCAGAGTTGAGCCACGCCCAGCCTTAAGCTTAAGTTTTCAGTTTCGATTCTCTGCACAGACTCAGAAGTGGTTAGCTCCCATTGGCTGACTTAGTTGCTATGCCTATTCATTGGCTGATCTTGTTACCATTGGCTCTCCCAGTTCATGAATAGCTTAACAAAACTGACATATATTCTTCTACAAAGTTATAGGTAAACCATTGCAAGACCCATGCACCATACCCAAGAAAATCTTTCCTTTGAATAAACAAAGAAGAGTGGGGAACAGTGATGAGTGAGAATATTTGAAAAACGTGCACAACTCTTATTTTCTTATTTTGTTAATCAGAAAGACCCAAGGATTGAGTAGCCAAATGTAGCATGGATTTATTAATTCTGGAGAAAATCCTGGGCCATCTCTAGCAGAGCCTAAACCCTAAAAGCACAAAAATGAAAATGGTTGTCTGTGTAAAAGGAAAGTGAGTGACTGCATCCCGAACAACCCAAAGCTCTGACTGAAGACATTTTAGCTGGATAGCTATATAAATCAAAGTAATGAAAAAAGACTCACTGGAGAAGAGCCTAATGCTGGGAAAGACTGAGGGCAAAAGAAGAAGGGGATGACAGAGAATAAGGTGGCTGGATGGAGTCACTGAAGCAGTAGGCGTGAGCTTAAATGGACTCCGGGGGATGGTAGAGGACAGGAAGGCCTGGAGGAACATTGTCCATGGTGTTGCGATGGGTCGGACACGACTTCACAACTAACAACAACAATGAAAAATAAAAAATAACATCTCACCCAGGGTTGACACCTTGTAATCAACGTGAGTGGTAAGAAATTAAAATAAAGTTTTGTGGTGGTGGATAGTTTCCAAATTTACGCTCCATATAATTTATTTCTGTACTTCCAACCACGCTGGAAGAGAAGCTCTATAATAAATTCAGATTCTGGTATTTGCCATTAAATTTAATAAAATAAAACATAAATTATGCAAATAGATTTTTCACAAATTTCCCCAGGAACAAATATCTAGTCTGGCTCGTTCCTCCTATATTCCTGCCTAATACAAGTTATTCCAAAGATCTTTCAGCATGTTTTCAGTATGGTATCTCTAAACTCTGTGCACATGTGTTTAGGCATGCTCTTGGGTAAGTGAAGGGAGAGTTCCTATAGAAATGTAAAGTAATGAATCAAATGCATCACTACATATTGTACAAAATGTACTATAAGCCAGATGCTCTAAAAATTTTCACAAATCAAGGACACTGAGAACATATTGAAAATAGTTCTTTAAAACACTGTTCCTTATAGAGACTTTTTGATACAATACATATATATATATATTTACATTGAATAGCTTCCTCCAAATTTGGTATTCTTAGAAAAGATCCTTCGTTTTTAGTCAACCAGCCAAAATTTCTTCATTGAAGCAGATGAAATACTAAATAAAGAAATATGTTCTTCAAAAGTCCTACTTAATGGTCTCTCGTGCATTCTACACATATAATATATAATGCTCATCTGAAGTGCTAATACTCATGGAAACAACATAATGTAAAAGTAAAGGGAATCACAATGGATGGAAAAACCAAAAGTATATAAAGTTTGATTTTATGAATGCTTTTTTTCTCCCATTGTACTGTGCCATATTGTGGGGTCTTAGGTTGTATTTTAATAAACCATGTTTAAATTCAGTGTGTGAACTCAGCCAGAGAGTTTGTGCATTGGTTAAAAAGATATAAGATATCAGAAAAAAACCAGATCAAGTAGATCACAGAAAATGTAGGCTATTTATATAATTTCACAATCAAAAGCATTGTGGGCTCAATATCTTTAGTACAACAACAAAAAAAAGGCAAAAAAAAAAATCCCAAGAAAGACTTCATGATCTTTAAAAGTTTCTGTTCTGAATCAAAGGAACAGGCATTATAAATTGTCACTGGACAGCAGTGATTGTAGTCCATGATGGCTCTAGGGCAGTGATGGCGAACCTTTTTTGATTCGCATGCCAAAAGGGGGGGGAATGTGGGGGATCACGTGTGTGCGTGCCCACACTCATAATTCCATGCACCCACACACATGCACGCATGACCCCCCTGCTCCCAGCATGCTATGGCATGCCCATTTTTCGCTCTCTCCAGGCTCCAGGGCCTTTCTAGGAGCCTGGGGAGGGCGAAAACGGCCTTCCCCACTCCCTCTGGAGGCTGGAAACAGCCTGTTTCCCGACTCCCAGTGGGCCCAGAAGGCCCAAAAATCAGCCGGCTGGTGCACACATGCACGGCGGACCTGAGCTTGCATGCCCACCGATATGGCTCCGCGTGCCACTTGTGGCACCCATGCCATAGGTTCGCCATCACGGCTCTACGGGGAGCAACTTTTTCAGAATTACTTCATCTACTTTCAAGTATACTAGACTGCAATACGGAGACCTTTTTATTCATTCAAGTCTGGATGGCTTCTCCATAATCCTGCTCGGCCGTCTTCTGCTCCTGTTTGTTATCTTTCTCTATGCCAAAACAGCCATGCAGGGACCAAGAGAAGAAAGAAGAGAGGACTAGATCAGGTTGCTGCACCACAGAAGAGGAGGAAAGTGGACAACCAGATAGCAGAGAAAACTAGCAGGAGAGCCTATCCTTAGATTGCTTCTTGCATTTTTTAAAATTAATTAATCGAACATGTACAGGATAGTAATTGTTTGTATAAACATAACATAAGTAAAAAATACCGATAATAGAGGACAATAGGACAGTAGGACAGGGACGGTAGGCACAGTGGTGCGCTTATGCACGCCCCTTACAGACCTCTTAGAAATGGGGAGAGGTCTACTGTAGACAGTCTAAGGTTAAAGTTTTGGAGGTTTGGGGAAGAAACCACAGAGTTAGGTAATGCATTCCGGGCATTGCTGAAGTCGTATTTTCTGCAGTCGAGTTTGGAGCGGTATACATTAAGTTTGAATCTATTATGTGCTCGGGTATTGTTGCGGTTGAAGCTTTTTGATATATGATTTTATGAACTACATTTAGATTAGAGCGGAAGCGGCGTAGTTGTAAATTGTCTAATCCCAATATTTCAAATCTGGTGGAATAAGGTATTTTATTGTGAGCAGAGGAGTGGAGGACTCTTCTAGTGAAATATTTCTGGACTCTCTCGATTGTATTAATGTCTGTTATGCAGTGCGGATTCCAAACAGGTGAGCTGTATTCCAGAATTGGTCTAACAAATGTTTTGTATGCTCTGGTTAGCAGTGTAATATTGCCAGAGAAGAAGCTACGCAAGATTAGATTAACAACTCTCAGAGCCTTTTTGGCAATGTTGTTACAGTGGGCTCTAGCACTTAGGTCGTTGGATATGAGTACTCCAAGGTCTTTGACAGAGTGAGGATCGTCTACAAGTTCGTTTCCTCCAAGTTTGTATTTTTTATTCTGATTCTTTTTGCCAATGTGTAGGACAGAGCATTTGTTGGTTGAGATTTGAAGTTGCCAGTTGTTTGACCATTCTGCTACATGGTTGAGGTCTTTTTGAAGGGTAGTAGCATTGTTGGTGGTGTTAAATAGTTTAACATCATCGGCAAAGAGAACGCAGTTGCTTATAATCAAGGTAATTGGCTGTTCTCCATCCTTCAAGACATGATCACTGTGGACTTTACAGAATGGTGAGCTTGTATATTAGCCAGGGATGTAAGGTGAAAATACAGAACTTACTTTAAAAAATAGAAGAAGGAGGGGAAAAAGATTTCTATAGTGTTGGTAACATTGCTATGGTTACTATGAAGCTCTCAACAGTAATTGGAAGAAACTCTCCTAAAATACATATACAGTACTTGACAGTTTTAACTTTAAAAAGCACTGTTCCTCAGAAAAGCTGAAACAGGTCCTGCCATGTCCTGGTAAGGAGATCTGTTTGTGAATTCCCCTAAATTAAATATTTTTATTAGTGCACACAAGGAATATTTCTGGATCAAGGCCAGATTAGCCTCTATGCAGCAATGTAGGCAAAGAGAAGGATGGAACACAACCATTAAAAAAGCTTGAAAGCATCACTATTACCTCACTGACTTACCAAAGCAAATAAAAATTGATTAATCTAATGCTATGACATATAATTCTGAATTTTCCTTTGACTTATTCAATTGTCTTCAGAAGGAATTTCAACAGATACAGTCTAACATAATGTGGTTTTGAAACTGCACTTGGAAATTGCACTTAGAACATTATGGCTCATGATATACTATCATTGCAATGTGGTTATTTGATAGCAAGGCTGCATGCAACAACAACAGAGAAAACTCATTCTGAATACAGATCTGGAGATAAATCTCAACATTACTGAAGACATTAGAATCAATATTTCACTGAAAGCCAGTGGTGTGATTGATTTCATATCACAAATTGAAATGTTCCTTTTAAATTATTCCACTATCATCCTCTTTATTAAACAACAGTAGCTGCAGCAGTCAGGATGCCAACCAAAAGAGATACAGAGATATTTGTCCATTGTTTTTGACAGCTGCTCCTGAGACATGTGACATCTTTTAATGTGGAACTCTGATAATAACATTACATCCCAGAAGCAACTAAGTCAAAACATTATTCTTTTTTTAAAAAAAATTCTCCCTTGGCCTCACTTTCCAACGAATTTCAACCTTTGTGAAAATCAGTTAAAGCTAATTTAACGAAAACGTCATAATTTAACTATAAATGGTATTTTGGACAAGTTCAGAATGCAACATCCAGTGATGAAACTGTGGCCGGAAGACTTCTTGGTATTGTTTGGAAACATGGAAGCATCACCAATGAATAAATTCACTATCTGATTAACAAGAGAACATCAATCAATGTTGTTTGGTAGAATGTGTCAATATATGTCACGGTGTGAATATTGTCAGTTGAAGGTCTATGAAGGGTGGTGCATCCCTATTCTAATATTATGGTACATTCCAATACAAGCAGAACACGTGATATGATCTTGTATGCATGTCTACATTCCTGATCCACCATTAATCACTTCTGCCTCAACTCTGACTGGAACGGTCACGTTTTATTAGCAAAGATGTAATTAATCAGGATTTATTGTTTTGTAATGAAATAAATATTTTCTATTAGACTTTTAATCTCGGCTTTATTTCTAACTGTCTGAATTCCAAAGAAAAGATCCAAATCGACTCTATGAGATTTATTCTCATTCTCACATGGTAGCATTCAGATAAATGCTTCCCTTGACAATATAGAATACGCACTCTGGGAGACAAACAATGGTTCACCTTGGTGATATAATCGGAGAAAAACTAGAAATTTGGAATTGGGCTGGAAACCAGAAATTGGGAGCAGAGAATTGAACAACTCAAATTAATGATTTCAAAAATGGAAGTGATATATCTACATATCCTTTTCTTGTTTCAAAGATTAAATCCAACATTTTAGGAGATAAACGGTAGATACAGGATGTCTAATGTAATAATTAAAGGCAGGATGCTAGATGAAAAGAAAACAGGGTGGAGAAAATTAAGTTAAAGCATTCAGCTAGGATAAAAGATACTTATGACCTCCTTTAAGTTAAGTTGATCTCCTGGTGACTTTAAAGACATAACCATGCAGTTTTCTTAGCAACAAGATAGAAGTGGTTTGTCCTTGCCTTCATCTAAGGCAAGAGCATCTTTCATCTTCACAATCTAGCTTATAACAGTCTAGCTTTCCATCCAAGGACAAACCATGTTTTATCTTCTGGGCTTTTTTGCTGGACTGGGATAAGTTCAATCAGATACTGCCACCTCTTGAGGTTTGATAGCAGCTATCCCCACTTGTACTCAACCATGGGCGCAAGCATGCAGTGGCAACATCTTGTTTTTTCTTGCCATGTTCCTACCTTCATCTTATGTTCAGCCATCTGAATTGTCTTCATCTATAATTTTAAAATAGTATTTTTCCCCTTAGTTTAAAACCTTCCAAAGGCAGTAAAGGTGCAAAATTAATTAGATCATAAAAGGAAAAGAGGGGTCAGAATGGGGATAGGGAAACAATGCCAATACATTTTTGTGCTGATTCAAAAATTGTTAAGGAACACTTCAATTCATTAGTATTAAACACCAGAGTGAAGAAATAGCCCAATCATTCTCTTCTTACACTATCCTGCTGTATCATCCATGAAGACGATAAAGAGGAACCAGAGTTTTCCTTGGAGAAAAAGCAATATTTTAATAGACCATTAGTAAATAATACTAAATAATAATACTCATCTTACAGAAGGTTAAATAAAAGTTAACATTTTCATTCAAAGGCTGCAATCTGTTATGTTCACATACGTGAACACAAAGGATGAAAACTAAATGTCTAAACAGATTTCTTAGGGATTATATCACACTGACCATCAAGTAACTTTCTTCCCAATTAAAATGCTTATTAGACTTGTGGGGCAATGCTAAATAATTGAAGTGGAACATATTACTAGATGAGAAGGCTCAGCTGCCTTTGCTCTGTAACCATTACGGAACTTGTGTGAGCTCATCACTGAAAGGTGGCTACAGAAAGCTGGTCTTCTCTATCTCGTTTTTTTATCCATTGTACAGGTGTTGTTTTAAATCAGGTCCATTTAGTTCAGAACTGTTGATACCAGCTAACCTGTCCCAAAGGTGCTTTGTTTCAAGACAAGAGGCAACTGGACTTTCACTTCTCATCAGAGAAGCTTCTTCAGCTCTGACTGGATGGTGGGGAATGGAAGGATTTATACTCCTGGCAGACAGCTGGTCATTTGGATTCTTTTAGAGAGTCATTGAGGCCACCTGGAGGTTTGTCTGTGTCGACTTGTCAGGGTCAGCTGAGTAGTGCAAATGGGTGTGGAATTTGCCCTGTTTTCCAGATGTGTTAGGAATGCAAACTTGCAAATTTCCCAGCTATGGGACTTTCCCAGATAAACTATAACCTGTAAACTTCTAAGTCTGCTATTTAATCCTAGCAATAAAGTAATTTACTATAAACACTACTAGAGATTACCAGGCTGGGTATCCTTCATGGAGATCCCCGGTCTCGTATGTGGACATTCTTCATACAAAGCCCATGTTCTACAGCAGGTCTCTCCAAACTTGGCAACTTTAAGACTTGTGGACTTCAACTCCCAAGCATAGCTGGCTGGAGAATTCTGGGAGTTGAAGTCCACAAGTCTTAAAGTTACCAAGTTTGGAGAGACCTGTTCTACAGTGTTGTCTCACTTTCCTTGAATGAGTATTTGTATCTCCATTATGTAATTCAGTGATCTGATACACTAAAACCAGACAATAACATGGATTTTAAAACTGCTCCCTTGAGGAACATGAAATTAAGCATCTAACGGAACATTTATAAGCAAGATTTAAATGCTTATGCATTTCCCCCCAAGGTATCTTCTTGTGAATGTAAAAATCCATGGAGAAATAAATTCTACCCACACGACAACTCTTTCTGTGCATATATTTGAAGAAGACCATTGATTGTCATCACTAACAGACATCCTGCCTCCTTTTATTGATGCTTGTGCTCATGGGGAAAAAAACAGCTCAAAAGACTGGCGTATAGTACATTTTGCATTTAGAAAGGGACTTACTTTGACTTTCCTTTAAGGTAATAATAACAATAATTAGAAATTATATTCTCTTCATCCCAAATGACACAATGGGTCCCCCCTCCATGTTTGATCCTGCTATAGATGTTATTTAGAATGATATCCATTATCTATATTAGTCAGTATGGCATTTGTTTTTGTTTTGTCATTTAGTTACAGGTATACTTAATGGAAGGGTAGAGAAATTTGCAAATAGTATTTATGGAAATGAGATACAGCATTAGTGAGTAATTTGTATTTCTCATCGCCTAGATTTTAGGGAAGTTGACAAAATTGGAAGAGAGAAGGATAACAACAACACATTAGGCAATTAGTATCCATAGCTATAAATGTATTTATTGAAAATATTTTATTCTCTTCTGACAGCACAGATCTCTCAAACAGGATGACAATGATATGAGGGGAAACCCCACTAAAATGACAGTGCACTATATCTAACATTTCTCCGAATCTAAAACAGGCCGCAATCCTTTCCCATATAATTCTGCCAGTAAATACATATTTCTCATTCTCCAACAGCAAAAATCACCAATGTTTTGCAACAGGGGTGCAGCTTAACTTTGCTAAAGAGAAAACTGCAGCCGGCACCCCAAAGCCACGGCCCCTCACTGCCGAAGGAGAGGGAGGCCCGCTACAGCCGGTCTTTCTTCTGTGGCGTGGCGTGGGGGCGCAACCCTTCTCGGAAACCTTCATGGGCACGACCCATCAAAGAGGCCCTTCTAACTCTTAAATTGTCCACTCCCACTAGAATAATCCGGCACCGTCCGATGGTTTCCCGCCATTCCCTGGAAAGTGCTGCCCCCTGGCGACCGTCGCCGGTCCGGGGATTGCAGACCAGAGGTGCCTAGCCGTATAAAACTGCCACGGGCGGCACTTCAGTTCTTCTCCTGCGTCGGAAATCGTCTACGGCACTTTGGTGCCTTTCTTCGCCTCCAGCCGCCCGGCTACCGGTCGGGGCTGGCGCGCTCTTTCTTGGAGCCGGGGTTAGATGGCAGGGTTGCGTCCCGAGAGCCTCTCCTCGAGGTGGATTTAAACAAGGTGACCTGGGGAGAGCCTGGTTGACTTCCTCGGGGGGGGGGGGCGCCGGAGGAACCGAAGCCGGAGGACGTCCGATGCGGAAACACCTCGGGGCCATGGAGTGGCGGTGCCTTCGGAAGCGCCTCGCGTCTGTCCCACAAGGGAGACGTGACCAAGGCGGAATTGTCCCCAAGGTGAGCATCGCGGCTGAAGTGTAAGAGATCTATAGAGTGGATCGGGCGCGCGTGTGGAGTGCTGCTGCTGCTTTGGGAAGGGCGTTGTGGGAGGGAGAAGGTGGTACTCCCTCTAAGCTGGAGTCCCACGCGAGGAAATCGGGGCGAGGACTGATCCCAGAAGCAAAACTCGAGTGGGGATCCCAGTCGCCACGGCCCCCTTTCTTTAAAGCGGACCTTGGTATACAGAAAGCTGTTTCAATAGCGCAAGGGAGAGAAGGCTTGACCTGACCACTTTGGAGAAACGGGCGAGAGCTTGCGCTAAGGAGAGAGGAGGAGGCGAGGTTGAAGGGGGGGGGTCCTTCCCAATTGCGAGGCGTCGGGCTCGGATGCCCCGAAGGGTCTCCGATCTCGCAAAACCTGCGAGGCGCGGAAGAGCGTCAAGCGGTGGAGAGAGACGGAGGAAAAGCGGACCGTCGAAGGAGCCTGGAATGGAAGCGGCGTGAGAACTCCGGCAGTTGCCTCCGGTGATGGTTTACGGTTTTAATTTTGGCAGGCGAGCTCTTGTTCAAGATTAAATTATGGGAGAGGCTAATATTTGTATGGAGAAGTCTGGTAAAACAACAAGGGAGTGGTTCCCAAAGGTGCTCCCAAAAGGCAACTAGACTTTCTTGGGGTGTGTTTTTTTCCCCCCTTTGAAAATGTTTTGCTTCTCATCCAAGAAGCTTCTTCAGTTCAGCTGCTTGGTTGAGAATTTCCATAGACAACAAGGGAGTGGGGTTTGGTGACATTTATTTTTCAGCCAGTCGCAACCGGAACCGTGTTAAATGTGATATAACAGGCAACCAACTTTTTATATATGTATATATAAAAGTGCGTATTTATATACTTCTTGGTTTATACATCAATGCAATGCATGAATCCAGCAAACTGACAAACTATGGATTATTATGGCCAACAAATCCAGCTGGCTCCAAGGAAATCCTTCAATATTTCTTGATGCCTTTTTTTTCCAGGAGAGGGAGAGATATTGCCACAATATAAGTATTAATTATTTTTGTTTTCCAGTTATTTCAAGGATCAGCATTAAACTGTGACTTAGAGTAAAACCCTCATCTATATTTAAAAGTGGCCCTTCTATATAATATCTACAACATTTGTGTATATGTCTTATATTGAAAAGGTTGTGTCTCCTAAACAAACATTAATACAAACTTTCATTGGTATTTAAATGCCAGAAGGATTATGATGGAAAGCTATGAAGTTTGCCCAAATGGTGATCAAATGCTACAATCCCAGTTAAGTCTCACTTAGTTCCATTGGGTAATTGGATTGAGTGTTCTAGCCCTGTATTTAGGGCTACAGTAAAAAAAAGGGGGGGGGCTTTTTAAAAGAAATCATTGTATTTAAAATGTATTTTAAAGCTATGAACTTAGCTATCTTTCCAAAGATGATTAGAATTGACATTTGAACTTGAGTGGACATCTTTATTGTTTTTCTTAAATATATTATAGATAGGATATTCTTTAGAGTTATGAAAACCAAGACATTGGATGATAATAATGTTATGTTGGTAAAAGGCAGATTGTGGTAGCATTGCAGTACATGATGCTTAGTGGGTGGCATTCAAAGCACATATAGACTATCTTCAATATCCTCAACCCAGAAAAAGGACAAAGGCATTTTGTGAGATGTTGGTCTCTGTTTGCTTGGCAACCATTAGAGACTTATTCTCTATGTTTTTTTTATTGTGTTTTTAAATTTTGTATTTGCTTTTAATTAATATTTAATTTTGGTTTATTCTTGTATTTTTCTCTGTTGTACGCCGCCCTGAGTCCTTCGGGAGTTGGGCGGCATATAAGAATACCAAAATAAATAAATAAATAAATAAATTCATGATTCCTAAAACCGTATGGCCTCCCGAAAGCTTTTGATTCTTCTTCCTAATGTCTGATATGACAAAAAGAAAAAGCATGACTGGAGAGTCATCATACTATTTTTAATTCAATTTAAATCTAAATGGAATCAAATTTGATTCTTAGACTGAAGACATTCACAGCTGTTTGTGTGTAGCACCTGGCACCCCACTGGCCTTTGATGAACCTCTCTGGTGAAACTTTTGACATGGTTAGTGTAGCTTTGGCTTAGCGTTTACAAACAATTGATATGTTAGCATATACACCATGTTTTCACCTTAGTATGTATTGCAAACCCAGCCAATTGTATTTTATTCAATAAAACGTGCCATAGGGTGTTGTGTAAAAGCCATTGATGTCTTGCAATCCCATGCAATGAGTTACTTTAATGTAGATCTCTGAAGCTTTCCTCTAATTAAAATTTTCATTGTTTAAAGTTATCCTAATCCAGCTGCATGTCTAATTACTCCAGGTGTACATTTGCATATAAATATATGTCCATGATAAACTGACCAGATGTATCTTTAGGCACAGAATAAAAGCACTTATTCATACAAAGCCACCAGCTGTTACAACATGGCAGATTCTGGATCAGGTCATAAGAGGCCTGCCTTTGGGGCAAAGTAAAATTTAAATTCCATAACGTTCTTAATTTCAGTTTGATTTCTACCTTTGCATAGGTCAGAGGTGGGTTCCTGCCAGTTTGGACCGGTTCTATAGAACCGGTAGCGGGAATTTCCCCCCACTCGCCGAACCGGCAGCGATGGCTGGCTGGACACGCCCCCAAACCGGCTTTCTCAGCGACGCTATAGGCGACACCATCTTGTTTTTTGCTTTTGCGCAAGCGCAGAAACTGTTTTTTTCTTCTGCACATACGCAGAAGCTGGGTTTTCAGCACTGCATGTGCGCACGCGCGCCCACATGGTGTGGGAGGAAGCGAACTGGCAGCGAGGTAAGTCAGAACCCACCCCTTGCATAGGTGAAACAAATATTTAAAGCATTCCTAAAGCTTATCATAAATTCTGCCTAGAGAATCTAGGTACTAAATTATCAAGCATGTCACTTTTTGGATATCCTCCTTGGAAAATGCTAGATGTTGAAGGGTATATCAAACAACAGTTTCTATCCAGGGGATGTAAATAACTTGGATCATGAAGGTCAGCTAAAAAGTGGATTATTATAAGGGCTTAAAGCTTCAACTTCTCCAGGAAGATTGGGATGTTTCTAAGAGGTGCTTATTAATGGTGTTTCGGTATCACTGAAGTGGTGCAATAGGCATGTAGTGATTTACACTTTCCAGTTCCATTCCCGGCATTGCAAATATTCATCTTTCTGATGAACATGTGGGATAGGAGAAGGTGCCTTACACGTGGCTTCTAAATGAAGTCTTTGATATACAGTTGCCCTATTGCGTTCAGAGAATTTACTGATTATCTTTCATTTGTAGCCCTCTTATGATTTACATAACTACCTGTGCATAAGCATCTCTGGATGCAGAACAATCTTGTGAAGATTATAGATGGGTGAAGCTGATGCAGAAGAACCCAGCGCAAGCCAGCAGGGTCGTAAAAAAAGCCTGGTGGGTTCATTTGTGGGTGCCATCGAGAGGGGAAAATAGCTAAAGTAGGAATTCCCCCATCCCCGGTGTGTGTGTGAATATGTGTGAAAGAAAATAAGGCTGTGCATGGTTCAAAACAAAATTGGAAGAAGTGCTTCAGAACAAAGCATCTCTATGCTATTTATTAAGACCATTTATTCCAGATTTCTGCATAAGCCTGAAAAAATACAACTGCATGAAGAGTTGCAGTGTTTTAATGAGGTAATGGCTTAAAAAGGGGGGAAAATGATACTTCTGCAAAACAATATACTGTATGATGTGTTTTTTAAAAAATGGAAAATGAGTAAAAGTATTGGATTGGGTGAGAAGGCTAGCTATGTAAGGAGCAAAGAAAAATAGGAAAGAGTTCCAACAAGATGCACAGAATAGAAGAGAAAATCTCCTAGACAATAAAATGAATGAATGAATGAATGAATGGCCTAGCAGTAAACATTTTGGACACAAATCCTCCTGGAAATATTCTGTTTTTCTTAGGAATTCTTGGTTCTTGACTGCTTTTCACATAATCGTTGCATTGATTTCTGTATTAGCTCATCTGGCATCTACAACTTGTTTTGAAGAAAAAGGAGTTTCCCTGCAAAAGGGAAACTGGTGGTAGCCCTCATCAACAATAGCACATGGAGTATTTTTCCAACTGGATCAAATAGCTTCACAATCTGCCACTTTTTGTGGAGTACAGTTGCTCAGAGAAGCTTGGCATCGTATAGCCCAAACTGCCCCGTGTTTCTTCCACTGAATGGTAAGGATAGTATTCGACCACCAGAGACACATTAATTATGTCATGGCTAACTTTTAGCCAGCTGACAGATGTGGGGCTTGCCTTATCATTATATGAACTAATTGTTCTGATGCTTAGTTCAGAAGTGGTATTCAGCCATTGGTGGAAATTTGGTGATGGTCGACTGGCCATGCCCCTGAACCGGTCCCCCAGTTGCCGCTCACCCGCCCTGCCCGCCATGTTTGTCACCGCCATGTTCTTTGCGCATGCGCATCCCCTTGCCTTGCAAGTCCAATGGGATGCGCATGTGCGAAGAACATGGCAGCGACGGCACGGCAGCAGCTTTTTCCGTGACCTCCACTATTTTTCGTACTGGACCAGCCGCCGCGGAAGGTAAATAGCCCGAACAAAGAGGCAGTGGTGGGGGAAGGAAGCAGGGCTAGGGCTGGGGCCGCTAATGGAGGGGAAACGGGGAAGACTGGCGAAGGGAGTGCAGGGGTAGATAGGTGGAAATTCCAAAACTTTTCCTACCTTTTCTTGTGGGCGTGGTTAGGTGGGGGATCATGTGACTGAGTGGACGTGGACATGAGTGATGTCAAGTTGGCCACACCCACTCAGTCACATGCCCCCCAACTAGCCACACCCACCAAACTGGTAGCGAAAATTTTTGAAACCCACCACTGGCTTAGTTCCTCAATAAGGCCCTTCCATTGTTCCTTTGGAGCAATTGAAAGCAATGTTCCGAAGACCTAAGTCCTCATCCTACTCCTTACAAAAAGCTTCACTTTGAGAAAACACTGCTGAAGATAGGAGAGGTCCAGCAACCTTTTCCGCTTCTGGAAATGAGTGATTCTAGCAATCTCTTTGGCACCAAACATAACCCATCTTGAAATTAAAATCTAAGGGCTCCTGTAAGTCAAGCTTCGCTCCTGGTGATTTCAGGAACTCATTAATGTAGGCAAAATCGTCCCTTGTCATGATCGAAATGATGAAAACTTCATAATCCAATGAAAGTCCCCAATAGCTCCGAGCTGCGGTTAAGTTTAAACCCTTGATGATCTAATCCCGGTGAACCCAGCAGTAAACTGTAGTTTGAAAAATGAGACGTGTATTGTTGGCATCTTAGCATTTTTTTATATTCAAATATGTTTTCATTACTTCTATTTTCAAATAAACGATTATGTGGAATCATGAATAGTTCCAAGTCTTCTCACTCCTGCTCTTGTCAAAAACCAACAAAACAATGTTACTTGGATTTAGGTTGTCATGGCACTTGATCCCATGTCTCTCTAGTCAATGTATGTCTCATTCAGTTAAATAGACCTGTCAGATTAGATTATGGTCTTAGATCCCTGGTTCTCTGCTCTGCTGTGCAGTGAAAGTAGAATCTACAATCAAATGCAAATGAGGGCAAAGATGTTTATATATTTTCTAGCTTATCAATACGCAATTTGGTCACGCTTTTAAGACTTCAGGATACAATACAGGATTCCACAAATTGGAGCCTCCCCCCCCCCATTTTAGCACCCCGCAACTTTACAAATAAACCAGCGAATCAAAGAAGTTTCTTTTCTACTGCCACGATATCCTCATCTTTATTTTCTAAGGCTTCTCTGAAGGAATGAAGGCGCTCAACAACCCTGTAGCTTTTTTATCTGCAGGACAAATGCTTTCCAAACATTAAAGGAAAGCAAAAGAAAAGGTTTATGTTGCCCAATGTGGGAAAAAGAGAGAGAGCAAGAGAGGGAGAAACTATAGAAATGTGTACTCCACAATCAGATGCCTTTATTTATTTATTTTACAGTACATCCAAGTACTAAAAAAAATAAAGGAGCCCCTGCAGATTTTACCCCAGCGCTGTCTGAAATCATTTCTGCAGTCATGTGGCCAGCATGACATCACAGAGCGCTGTTACATTCCTACCAAAGTGATACCTGTCTATCTACTTGCACTAGCCGTGGCACTTAGTCTTCATTTGAACAAGACCACTCCACAACTGGCACCACTGCTTTACAGCTCTCTCTAAGTGCTTTACAGAGTCAGCATATTGCCCCCAAGCAATCTGGGTCCTCATTTTACCGACCTCAGAAGGATGGAAGGCTGAGTCAACCTTGAATCGCTCAGAATCAAAATCCTGGAGTCAGGGGTGGGTTCCACTTACCTTCGCCACCGGTTCACATCGCGACGTTTCACACACGTGCGCGAGCGGAGCGAGCGCGCATGCGTTTCCTTGTGCAATTTGGCTTCTGCGCATACTCAGAAGCAGGAATGAGCCCGAAACACAGCTGAGGAGCTGATCAGCTGTGCTTCGGGCGAAGAAATAAAGGTCAGAATTCACCCGCAGGTGGGCGGGAGGGCCATTTTTCAAGCCGCGGAAGGGGAAAAAGATGGCAGTGCACACGGACCGGCACCGACATTGACATCACCAGCGGTTCGCTACCGGTTCAGGCAATCCGGTCTGAACCGGGAGGAACCGACCCCTGCCTGGAGTGAGCCTTTGTATGCTTTCAAACTGTTAGTTTTGCAGGAACTGGGGTGAGGACGGGACCTCACCCCACTGCATGGAGCTTTCCATCTGACAAGTGCCTTAATTGCTGAGCCAGCTCACTGACCACCCACCCTGATCCCAAATGGACTTGGGTGGCATGCAGTATCAACCAAAAGAAAACCTAAATAAACCATGTCAGTGTCCTTTCTCTTTAAACAAAAAAAGAAACAAAAAAACCCCTCTCTAAAATAAAATCCTAATTCAAACCACTCAAGATAGGCACCCAAAGTCAGCAGAGATCAAAAGTGCATTGAAATGAATGAATCTGTTTCTGGAATGGCAGGAAAGTAGGAGCTACCTGCTCTCGGTGGGGAGGGCGGTGTACCATTTCCCAAGACTGTATCACCTTAAAAGAGAATGATAACCCAACACTTTTGAAGAACAGTAGATTGGAGAATGCAGAGCTGGAGTGTTGGAGCTGGACTTATGCAACCAGCAAAAGAGACTGCAAAGGAGAGAGCAGTTTCCTTAGGAATCAGACAGCCATTGATTTAAATCAGGGGTGTCAAACTCGATTTCATTGAGGACTGCATCAGGGTTGTATTTGACCAGGGCGTCCAGGGGGCCGTGACCGGGATGGATGTGGCCCGCTTGACATCACTCATCAAGGCTCCGTTTTCAGCTGCGATGGCCTTTCTGCAACCCTCTGCCAGCAAAAATGGAGCCTGAGGAAGCTGTGCGCGGCCTCCCCGGGCTCCATTTTCACTGACAGAGGCTGCAGGAGGTCGTTACAGCCGAAAACGGAACCTGGGCAGGCCAAGTGCGGCCTTCCCAAGCTCCATTTTCGCTGGCAGAGGCACCGCAGGCCAGTTCTTCGCTGTTTCCAGGGCAGCCCCGCATGCCAGATCTAAGCACCCCATGGGCCAAATCCAGCCCCTGGGCCTTGAGTTTGTCACCCTTGATTTAAATAGTCCTCGAATCACAATTGGAACCAGAATTTCCATTGCAAGTCATTGTGGTTGTAAATTGAGTCGGACCTGATTTTACAACTTTTATGGCAGTTGTTTAGCAAATCATCATCTTTAAGTGAATCATGTGGTTGTGAAGTGAATCACATGTTGTTAAGCAAATCCAGTTTCCCCAATGGGCACATGTTGTCAAAAATTGGCAAAAGATCACTCATCATGATCGCATGACCGCAGGATGCTGCAACTGGTTGTAAATGCGGGCCAGTTGCCAATCACCTCAATTGCGATCATGTGACTGTGGGGGCTGGCACAACAGTCATAAGTGCAAGATCATAAATAACTTTTTCCAAGGCTTTTGTAACTTTAAACCACTGTTACATGAATGGTCGTATGTTGGGACCACTGTAGAAGAAAAGAAAAACAGAATGGGTTTATTAATGTTGTACAATATGATGGGGTATTTTAAATGATTTAATTGAAACAACAACAATATCCATTTGATACAGAAGGGGTTGAAACCATTAGATATTCTAATTTTCAGAGGCCAGTCATAGGAACATTAAAGAAAACCCAGAACTTCAAGGTGAATATGAGCTTCCATTGCCTTGACAACCTGAATTGCTGGGATTCAAAGAGATTATAAATCAGCATGAGGACAATTATATCTTAATAGCTTGCCTGTTGAGGTTTTGAAATAATTCAATTTGAATTTGTTTTCCTGGAGACAAAATGATTCATTTGGTCAAAATAATATATCACCAGGATGTCACTGAGAGATAAGCTTTCTAGCTCAAATGATATTCTGGCAAATTTGTTGCTAATAAGGATATCCGTATGCATTCTTCGAATGAATGGAAACAAAATCATGCTTCCTGGCCATAAATGAAATAACTGGGATTGTGTGATTGTATGTACATAAAAAGGAAAGATCAACAGAAGATTTAAAACCCATGGAGAAACTTGAAGAAATGTGTGCAGTTAGGGATTCTAACTGTTGTACTAGTTGTTTCTCCAGTTTTTTTAAAAAAAATCTATTCCTACATTTATCTTGTCAGGCATGCAAAACTCTCTTAGGTATTACAGCTTCTTGGCAAATAGTTTACTTTTCTCTCTTTTTCACTTCAGGAAGAGACTATAGCATTTAAGGGCTAGATTCAAATTTCTGCTTGGTGAGGGAAGAAAAATCATCAAATCATGAAAAGTACGATAATGCCTTATATCAAAAAGAGAAGACTATTTCATTAAGAAAGGAAAGTTAATCAATTGTATAGGCAACACTTGTAATGGTTTATAACCATTCATTTAATGACCATTTGAAGTTACAAGGACACTGAAAAAGTGATTTATGACCATTTTTCACATTTATGATCGTTGCAGCATCTCCGTGGTCACATGATCAAAATTTAGATGCTTGGCAAGTGGTTCATCTTTATGACAATTGCAGTGTCTCAGAGTCATGTGATTACCTCAGAGTTACCTGACAAGGAAAGTCAATGGGGAGGCCAGATTCACTCAAGAGCCTTGTGACTAACTTAACAACTGCAGTGATTCACGTAATAACTGTGGCAAGAAAGGTTGCAAAATGGGACAAAATTCACTTAACTACCTTGCTTAGTAATTGAAATTTGGGGCTCAGTTGTAGTCGTAAGTCGAGGACTACCTGTATTATGCTAGCCGTATTTTAGGAATTTCACTACTTGAACTAACGTGTAGGCCCTGTCAAATTTTTCAGCTTTCAGTTTCCAAATATAAATAAATATATTTATTTATATTTATTATTATTGATATATAATAATATATAATATTTATTATTATTGATATATAATAATATAATAATATATTATATTATATATATATTATTATTTATATAATAATAAATAAACTCGATTGCAGAAAATACGACTTCAGCAACAGAGTGATCAATGCCTGGAATGCACTACCTGACTCTGTGGTTTCTTCCCCAAACCCCAAAAACATTAACCTTAGACTGTCTACTGTCGACCTCACCCCATTCCTAAGAGGTCTGTAAGGGGCGTGCATAAGCGCACCACTGTGCCTACGGTCCCTGTCCTACTGTCCTATTGTCCTCTTTTATCGGTACTTTTTTTTACTTATGTTTATACAAACAACTACTATCCTATACATGTTAGACAAATAAATAAATAAAATAAATAAATAAAATAAATAAAATATTAGGGGTGCTCAAAAGTTGTGACATGCCTTGGGGATTGTCAAGATATTTTGTTTACTTTAATATAATTTAGATATGCTTGGTAAAGGACTACATAAATATCATCTTTTTAACGTTTGTTTGTTTCATACAGTGACTTCTTTATTTACAGAACTGACGCTTCTGCCTATCTGCTATGATTCTAGGTAGCTCAAACTGAAGCATACAAGGGCACCTTTTCCCCCAGGTACCAGGTCAAACAGCCCTCCAGCTCAACCCCAATCCTAGCCCAATGCTTGGGGGAAGGCAGGTCTCTGGAAGACTAAAATTGTAGGGATCCCTCTGATCAAAGGGGGGAGGCAGTTCCAAAGGGATGGGGCAACCACCAAGAGGTCCTATCAGGGCAACATTTAAGGGAGGTGTCTGGTCTCTATCTAATCTAATAGGATGGGCAGGTGCCCTTAGGGAAAGCTAGTCCCACACTTCCTAGGTGAACCTCTTTCGCTCCAGTTTTTGCCTCCCCCCCAAAAGGGACTTCCTTATTGGTTGTGTTCCCCACACACGTTAACTCCAAAGTTAGTAGCTCAGTTGGTAGCTCAAGTAACACTGCAAACATTTGAACATCACAACGCATTCTTGTAACTGCAGCAGTCTACAAACAGTGAAGACAACTTGTGGTCAAGTTCAAACAACTTTATGAGGGATAAAATGATGAAAATGTGAGGAAGGGACCAAAGGTTTTGATTGTTCTATCCCTGTGGTGGCGAACCTATGTCATGCGTGCCACAGGTGGCACACAAAGCCCTCTCTGCAGGCATACGAGCCATCAGCCCAGCTCAGCTCCACTGCACATGTTTGTGCGCCTCCCGCTGGCCAGCTCGTTTTCGGGTCTCTCCCACGCATGTGCGGGGGGTGGGGTGCATGTGGGAGATGCACGTGCATGCATGGGGGTGGGGGAAAGCGGGCTGTGTGCGCATGCACGGGGTGCACAGGGGTCAAACATGCACAGGGGCTGGGGGAGTGCAGGGTTGTCGCACGCGCATGCGTGGGGGTGGGGCATGCAGGGGGTGTCACACATGTATTGCATTATGGGTGCACATGCATGCATGTGCTTTTTCGACACGCAGCGACGAAAAGGTTAGCCATCACTGTTCTATCCTATTTCAGCATTTGAAATTATACAGAAGGGGTAGTTCAGAACTATAGATCACCTATCCTTATCCTTGATTTTCCAAATGAAGAAATATGACAATTCATAAAAGCTCCAAATAAGAGAGGTACTCTCTAGGTGGTAAGGTTGAATGAGATTCTTTCTGATATGTTTGCTAACGAGGCACTAATGAGTGAGGTGAGGCTCGGGAACAGTTCAACTGTTTATTTGGGGGCTTCAGCCCCAGCTAACCAGTGACTCGCTCCATGCTAACATCTGAGAGAGAGAGCGGCAACCTTCTGCGTGACAGCTCTTTTATAGTCCCAGCTGTCAATGCCTTAACCAATCCCAGGCCAGCAATCTCCCGCTTTTGCAGGAGTCGGCGTAAAGCCAATCAGCAGGCGCCTCCTTGGTCATGTGGTTGCGCCGGATGCAACACTTTCCATCCATATTAACATGTTTTTGATGTGTGGGATAGAACAAGCATACTTTTTATGTGGAAGACCACTTGGTTTGTTAGCAACTCTGTCTGAAAATCCTGGGCAACCACTGGAAACAATACTGAGAGAAGTAGCTCAGTAGTGAGAATCGGGCCCTGTCCACACTTGCACTTACAGAAATGACTGCCTTGTCAGTACAATTTCCTTCCTTGCCTTCATGGTGTTATCCTTGGCTTAAGTCACCATTAGCTGGAATGGAATAAAAATAATTTTAGTGTTATTCTGAAGCTATTTAAGAATAGCCTCAAGGAAGGTAGAACCTGTCAGACTTTGCCACACAGGTGAAATCAAGTGATCAGCAGTGTAGAAGTTCCAAGGTATGTTTGGGGAATGGCTCTCCTTTAGCTACTAGACAGGCTCAGTCTTAACCCTTTGTCTTGTAGGCATTTCTCATTTTACTTGCTGAATTCCTTTGAGAGCAATCTCCTTCCCTGCTGCAGCCATTTCTGTTTTTTAATCAATTTTCTTTCAACAGAGTAGAAGGGAACAGATTTCCAAATTGCATTTGGGCAAGAAGTCGGGTGTCCTTTTGTGCTAACTTATCAGTGTCGGTCTCTTCTCTGATGATGCTAACTACTTTGAGTAATGAAATGTCTGCAAGAAAACAACCAAGCTCAGAGAATACCAAGGGCCCCTCATTTCAGTTCTGAGCTCGGGCTGTAGAGCAGGAGAACTGAAACTTGCTAGCAGTTGATCATGGGAGAGAGAGAAAACCCATAAAGGAGAATATTAGAAGCTCAGGATTCTCCTTTATGGGTCTTTTCTCTCTCCCCTGATCAACAGCTAGCAAGTTTCAGTTCTCCTGCTCCACAGTCTTAGCTTCTTGCACTCTCATGGCAAGGTCTACCTCAGTCTTTTCGGTCTTGATGTCCTCCAGTCAAACCTTTTATTTACATTCCTTTAAACTTGGGAGATTCCCCTGTAGGGTATGGGGAAAGGGGCACACAGACCATCATAAAGAAGCTCCTCATTCTTCTTGAGAGTGTTCTGCTTGATGAATGTTTTCCCCACCGGTTGGTGATTTGCTGAAAAGGGAAAGCGACAATGCCAAAATGCAGAACTGGCGGCGGTCGCGGCGCGGAGCTTCTCCTGCCCGCTTTCCCGGCCCGGCTGAACACAATCACCGCTTTCCCGGCCCGGCTGAACACAATCATTCGGGTTATTTTTCCCTCTGTGCATGCGCGCGCATGCTCAGAGGGAAAAATAACCCAAATGGCGGCGTTCAGCCGGGCCGGGAAAGTGGGCGGGAGAAGCTCCGCGCCGCAACCGCCACCAGTTCCATCGGCTATACGCCGAAGGACTGGCCCGGGCAAACCGGGAGGATTTCACCCCTGGTTGGAAGAGACCTTGGAGGTTTTCTAGTACAGCATTATTGCAGTGACCCAGAACAGGACACACTCAGATTAACAGAGTTGGAAGGGACCTTGCAGGTCATCTAGTCCAACCCCCTGCCCAAGCAGGAGACCCTACATCTGCCTCTACCTAGGATCGAACTCACAACCTCCTGATTGTGAGGCAAGAGCTCCACCTCTAGGCCACAGCAGCTGGGTCAGTAGAGGCTGTATAAGGAATTGTTTTGGAAACACTACATTATGTACTTAAAGCTTTGTATTATATTATCAGAAAAGGACAGATTTAATTCAATAGCATGGAAAGCCCTTTGCACAAGGTCCCATTTCAGGTGTTCCCCCCCTCCCCCCATTTCCAGGACTATTGCTCCAGTTGTGGAGTGGTCTTGTTCAAATGGTTGCTTGGTGCTGTCCTTGTACCGTGTTTCCCCTAAAATAAGACCCTGAAATAAGCGCTTGGCCTTATTGCCATGCACTCAAAAGCCCGATTGGGTTTATTATCAGGGGATGTCTTATTTTGGGGAAAACAGGGTAATTCTCTTGCCACCACATGAAATCTTCTATTCTTAAGCTTTTCAATATCATGATTTGAAAGAGATGGTCATCTTTTATTTTTATTTTATTCTATTTTTCTTAGCTGACAGTAAGACGCTTTTATGTGGCATTTTAATTTGATTATGCGGCTATTTATTGCACTTTAATATTTTAGCGTTTGTGAAGCACCCAGAGAAGATAATAGCAATAACAATAGCACTTAGATTTATATACCGCTTCACAGTGCTTTTATAGCCCACTCTAAGCAGTTTACGGAGTCAGCATATTGCCCCCAACAATCTGGGCCCTCATTTTACCTACCTCGGAAGGATGGAAGGCTGAGTCAACCTTGAGCCGGTGAGAATTGAACTGCCGAACTGCAGGCAGCTGGCAGGCAGCTGAAGTAGCCTGTAGTACTGCAATTCTAACCACTGTGCCACCACGGCTCCAATATCCAATGATATTGGAAAGCTTGCTAAATGTAAATAGTGAAGTGCTAAGTTTATTTATTTATTTATTTATTTAATAGATTTATTTATTTAATAGATTTGTATGCCGCCCAACTCCCAATGGGACTCTGGGCGGCTCACAGCAAGGTTAAGAGTTCTTTATATAAGAAAAATGGGGGAGGGTTGCCAAGTACAAATAAAATGCAGGAGTTACTATATACCATAAATTCCAGTTCTGAAATTCGCTTCTATGAACCCGCTGGGAAGAAATTAGGGCAGTACTTGGCCTTTGAATGATGTGCTGAGGAGAATTGCACTTCAGTAAGTGTTGTTGTTGTTGTTGTTAGTTGCGAAGTTGTGTCTGACCCCTCGCGACCCCATGGACAACGTTCCTCCAGGCCTTCCTGTTCTCTACCATCCCCCAGAGTCCATTTAAGCTCACACCTACTGCTTCAGTGACTCCATCCAGCCACCTCATTCTCTGCCGTCCCCTTCTTCTTTTGCCCTCAGTCTTTCCCAGCAATTAGGCTCTTCTCCAGTGAGTCCTTCCTTCTCATTAGGTGGCCAAAGTATTTGAGTTTCATCTTCAGGATATGACCTTCTAAAGAGCAGTCAGGGTTGATCTCCTCTAGGACTGACTGGTTTGATCGCCTTGCAATCCAAGGGACTCGCTGGAGTCTTCTCCAGCACCATAGTTCAAAGGCCTCAATTCTTTGGCGCTCAGCCTTTCTTATGGTTCAACTTTCACAGCCATAGATTGCAACTGGGAAAACCATAGCCTTGACTATACACACTTTTGTTGGCAGGGTGATGTCTCTGCTTTTAGCATGCTATCTAGATTTGCCATAGCTTTCCTCCCCAGAAGCAAGTGTCTTTTAATTTCTTGGCTGCAGTCCCCATTTGCGGTGGTCTTGGAGCCCAGAGAAATAAAATCTGTCACTACCTCCATTTCTTCCCCATCTATTTGCCAGGAATTGAGAGGGCCGGATTGCAGGAGGCCGTCGCAGCCGAAAACGGAGCTTGGGAGGGCTGCATACGGTAAGGTGACCAGACGTCCCGCTTTTGGCGGGACAGACACGCTTTTCAAGCGTGTGTCCCACGTCCCGCATTCTTTCCAAAAAGTCACGCTTTTTTGGAAAGAATGCTGAAACAGCGGGACGTCTGGTCACCTTACGACAACATCCACCCATGCCTTTCTCTCTGCAAGGCGGGCGCGGAGAGATGACGTCGCTGCTGTCGGCGCCCCACGCTGATTGACTGTTCAAGGGTGAGCCGAGGACGCACTCGGGCATTGGAAGTTGGGAGCCCATGAAAGTTAACTCTTTAGTTCACGGAGAGAAGCGAGGAAGGTATAGAAAGGATTGTTAAAGTGGACGCGGCGGATAGTTGTTCGGGGCTGGTCACACGCAGATCGTTATTCCTTTGTCTCTGGTCTGTTTTATGGCCTTTGCCCCCCCTATCCTATCCCGCTTCACTTTAATCCTCCGCTTTTCTTAATCTGAATTTATACTCTAACGGTTATCTAAAACTTTGCAGAATAGAATAACGAGGGTGAGTCAAAAAGTAATGCCGTTTTCTTGCAGGCCGGCAGTGGCGGAGGGTCGCTTGAACTCGCTTCCCGCCGCGGACCGCATTCATGCACGGCGGCGGCAACAGCAGCAAGCCGGGAGCGCTCGCCCGGAATTGGAGTCAGCGAGCAGCCGGGCATCGGGGCTCTTCCCCCGCCTTCTCCATCATCCAGGGTCACCACTGCGGGGGTTCCGTCTCTCCGGTGGTGCCTGCATTGGAAGGGAAGGGGGGGAAAGGCGACCTGCGGGGCTTGGCACGGCTGGGAGTTGCGAGGCAGCGTAGCAACCAGGCTGTTCCTCTGGGTGTGCTAAAGTGCTCGAGTTTTTTCTCTCTCACACACACATGCACAACCTTCCAACGACCGGGAAGTCGTGCTGGGAGATCCAGTCCGACCCGGTCGTTGGAAGGTTGTGCATGTGTGTGAGAGAGAGAAAAAACTCGAGCACTTTAGCACACCCGGAGGAACAGCCCGGTTGCTACGCCGCCTCGCAACTCCCAGCCGTGCCAAGCCCCGCAGGCCGCCTTTCCCCCCCTTCCCTTCCAACGCAGGCACCACCGGAGAGACGGAACCCCTGCAGTGGCGACCCTGGATGATGGAGAAGGCGGGGGAAGAGCCCCGATGCCCGGCTGCTTGCTGACTCCAATTCCGGGCGAGTGCTCCCGGCTTGCTGCTGTCGCCGCCGCCGCGCGTGAACGCGGTCCGCGGCGGGAAGCAAGTTCAAGCGACCCTCCGCCGCTGCCGGCCTGCAACCCGGCGCCCCGTCCTGCCTGCCCCGCCCCGTGCCCCGTACTCAGCTCTTGACTTTGCCGAAGGTGCCGACCCCCAGCGTGTCCCCCAGCACATAGTGACTGATCTTCACCCGGACCATGAGATTCCGCATCTAACCAGCCAGCCAGCCAGCCCAAGCCACTGCCGGCTCCCGAAGGGGAGGCGGGAGGCGAGGAAAGGCCTCCCGCCTCCCACCCACCCACCTGGACGCCGACATTAGCGTTCTTTTGCCCTCTGCGCATGCGCAGTGTTCTGTGCATGCGCAGAGGGCAAAACTCAAATGGCGGCGTCCAGGCGGCCCCGCCCCCGTCATTGGTGTCCCGCTTAAAATATATATATCTGGTCACTTTAGCATACGGCCCTCCCGAGCTCTGTTTTTGCTGGCAGAGGCACCGTGGGCCGGTCCCTCACTGTTTCCAGGGCAGCCCCGTGGGCCAGATATAAGCACCTTGAGATTGACACCCTTGGTGTAAGTGAACTGGAGTGTAAATAGTTTTGCCCAAAGACTGTAGAGCAGATAACTACTGCTTGTGGCAGGTACTTAATCTTAGTATTCATTCTACTACTGCAGTACCTTACTGCATGAAAACACAACAAACTAGTAACTTCCTGACCCATCAGCATGACTACTGACAAGGGATAGTGGGAGCAGTAGTCCAAAAACAGAGGGACACAAGTTGCCTGACCATGCTCTAAGCTGAAGCTTTCCAGCACAATGGGAAAAATTAAGATGATAATTAATGGACAGAAAGAAAAGCAAAAACCGTATTTGTAGGTGGATTTTTTCCCTCTCATTTCCTTCCTTTTTCTCTTTTTTGTTTTCTGTGTCTTTTTGTTTATTTTGTATACTTTTACTGCATTGAAAAATTCTAATTACACACAAACACACAAACTTTCCAGCACAACTTAAAAGATGAACTCTATTGCAATTACTCTATTATTTTGTAATTTTTTTTTCAAGACTGGGGCATACCAAACAATAACTTCTTTTTTTAAAAAAATGCCCTGAACATAGGGTCCGTGAACACCATAGCAGCACAAAGCAGCAAGCATTGGGTGACCTTTGTTGAGAAGCTGGACAATATAAATAAGTGCCACAGCATTGCAGTCAGAGATGGAATTACTGGACCTGCTTTTGCTCAAAGGCTAATCCCAACTGTGTTGGGACTTTTCAATGACCTCCATCTTGATCCAGTGAAGCTGTAGGTTCTGTGTAAATTTTCACTTATCATTCTGTCCTCTCTGTCATTTATTTACATACTAGTAGCTGCAGGGGTGGGTTCCTCCCAGTTCGGACCGGATCGCCCGAACCGGTAGCAACCCACTGGTGACGTCACTGTCGATGCCGTTCTGTGGACGCCGCCATCTTTTTTTAAAAAAAATTCCCCTTATGCGGCTTGAAAAAGAGCCCGCACCCGCCCACGGGTAAATACCGACCTTTATTTCTTCACCTGAAGCACAGCTGATGAGCTCCTCAGCTGTGTTTCGGGCTAATTCCTGCTTCTGAGCATGCGCGAAAGTGAAATTGCACGAGGGGACGAGCGCACACGCACAAAACATTGCAATGTGAACCTGTGGCGAAGGTAAGTGGAACCCACCCCTGAGTAGCTGGATACCCGTGCTTCGCTACGACACTAAATTAATGAGTAGTCACGATTGGGCTTGATACATTGACACCTAAAGCTTGAAAATTTATGTAGAATGTGTAACTCCTTAGCATCAGAGCTTGTTAATATAAGGCAACTGGTAGTTGGAACAGAGTTGTTTTCAGTGGGGAGAGGGAGTAGAACGTCTAACTCCTTAGCATCAGAGCATGTTAATATAATACTGTATAAGTAATACTAATGATCTGATGGTCATTTCAAAAAATCCTTTCTTAGCGAGCACCTAGAAGCCAAGAAGAACATATGTGCCAAGTTTCAAGTTTGTAGGCTTTACCATTCTGGAGATTTCGTGATGAGTGAGTGGTATTTGGCTTTTATATATATAGATTAGATTTATAGCTTGTGGTTCTTCCAGGAGCTCAAAGTTTGGAGCACAGAAACTTGCCTGGGCACAGAAGACATTTTCATTGCTATGAAGCAGCTGGATGTGTTGCTACAAGATAATTTGCCACTCAGTGTTCTGAAAAGCATTGCAATTTCCCCTCTTAAGTCACAGCGATGTGTTGAATTGCCTTAATGAAGATTTCAAAGGCACTTTGTGTGGAATACAGGTTTTGCAGCAGAGCAGCACTTGACATGAATCCCACAATGATTCCCACAAGAGGTCAGGGCACACCTGCAGATTGCTTGTACTGTGAAACACAGTTTAAGAAATGCTAAGATGCCTGTAAAACTTTGCTACATCTTGGTCCAGCTCTCCTTATAGTAGACAACATAAATCTGTACAAGTTTCCCTCTTCATCACAATGTGGGGATCCTTGTCCTATAAGATTCAAAATCGATAAAGGAAAAGTTTTTGTCAAAGACTGACTTTGACAATCTTTATTATTAACTTAGAAAATTGTATGCAATATTTAGTTTTAAACGTTTTGTTGCATTTTTTTAAATGCGTAACAAAACCTGGAGATAGTGGGTTGTAGAAACAAAGTACAATGCCATTCTGTGCATAATAACTAGATCCATTGAGTTCAGTTAGATGTACTCCCTGATATGGGAACATATTATTGTTTGCAACATAAATCTATTGTTACATTGCTTACAGTACTCATTGGGCTATAAGCTTCCCTGGGGTCCCTTAGGAAACCCCAAATTTCAGCTTTCTGTGAAAAGTCAGAAGTATAATTCTGTTATTTTGTTCGGGTTTACAGAAGAAAAAAGGTATTTGATCACATAGTGGTTCGTTTCGTGGGACCTGCAGGCTAGCTTGCATAGCAACATGAGACTAAAATTTCAACCCAAGTTATGCATTGATATGTTACAATATTGATTGCAATATTGGAAGATTATTTGTGTGGTCAATTCTCCTCTTTAGTGGGACTAAGGGTACAATTATGTTACTCCTAATGGAAGGAAGTAGAGCTGTTGAGAGGCAATGATGTGCTTCAAAGCATACAGAAGCCTCTGCCTGTAAATCCTCTTTTTCCTAGGATAATTGGATTGCCCCATGCACGTAAACCGGTGGTGACATCATAGAGCCAGTTCTGTCGGTGCCGGTCCGTGGGTGCCGCCATCTTGTTTTTGGTTTTTGCACATGCGCAGAAGCTAATTTTTGCTTCTGCACATGCGCAGAAGCAGAGTTTTCAGCACTGCGCATGCGCACGCCTCCGTGGCGCGGGAGGAAGTGAACCGGCGGCAAGGTAAGTTAGAACCCACCCCTGATACAAAGTGTGCCTTCTATGGTACACCTTGTCTATTATAGATAAGCCAAGGTTGACTCAGCCTTCCATCCTTCCAAGGTCAATAAAATGAGAACCCAGATTCTTGGGGGCAATATGCTGACTCTGTAAACCGCTTAGAGAGGGCTGTAAAGCACTATGAAGCGGTATATAAGTCTAAGTGCTATTGCTATCTATCTAAACAAAACCTCCCCACAAAGATAGGCTACAGAAATGTGGTGCCTGTCCTTCTCTTCTCCCAAATGTTTAAATATTGGGGGTATTGGGTCTAAATAAAATGTTCTGTGTGTAATGTCATTTTTATATATGCGATTTTCTATTTTCTAGGCTAGGGCTACAACTTTCATTATGTTTCTAATTCTGAATGCTGGAGGGTTTATTTTGGATGTCAGAGAATCTTATTTGGACATAAGCAAAGTATATAGAACAAACATGGGACTCAAAAAAGCCATACAAAAAGCAAAAGAAAGTGAGTCTTTTTAGGGGGGAAGCAATAACCAAGATGCAAATATTAACTCTGATAAAAACAGAGTGCATTTGCTCATGTTTAATTTTCATAGCATGATTATTATTTCTCTATTAATTTAGATCGCATTACTTTTCCCCAAGGTGAATCACTCAGATTTCCCAGTTCTGAGTTAAATATTTGTATTTGGCATGTGTCTAATCAATAAGAGAGTGATGCTGTGGTGGATCTGTAGGGCTAAGATAAGTGTCATATTTAGAATACAGCTATCTGTAAAGTTAAGAAATGCCTAGTTACAGTAACTAGATACCATTTACTAATGGTGTGTTTATGGCGTAGATTCTAACTCAGAGGAGTTAGAAAGTCATGAGAAGTGTACACCGCCTACTGCAAGACAGGCACTAAATAAACATCAAATGGTTAATTTGGCACTATAATATATAGGTGTGAATTGTTATCATTCCTGCGTGGGAAGGTGATAAGAGAATATAGAGCAAACATTTGACATCACTGTATCCACCTGCTCTATTTGGATGTACAATAACTTGAAGCACAGTAGTTACGCAGCAAACAAGGAGTTGATTAAAAAAAAACAACCTGAAGGCCATGTCCCGGTAACCTTAAAGTTAGTGACCTATATAATTCTTTTATCACTTTACTTTTTTTTAATCCATGTATTAGATTAGTAATCCATAGATGCATTACTAAATCATGGAAAGTATCTCCCCATGAGCTAAGTTGCTCTGTGCAAGGATTTATATGCATGCATACTTACAGTCAGTTTTGAAATCAAGTCCTAGTGAAGTTGCAGAGTGAGAACAAGGCGCCAGAACCCTGAAGTAGCAGAATGGACAAAATCAGTATCCTGATTTCCAAAATAAAGCTCAACATTTGGGTTAGTTTCACAGAAATTCAACGCCCTTTCCTGTATATACAGTACATATGTACAAGAGGAAAGTGACATAAAGCAATTCAAATACAATGGCAAGGCAATGGTCTGACAAAGCACATTCAGCTAAAATAAAGCAATGGGGCATGGACACTAAGTATATGGATCCCAGCATATCATATATATATATATATATATATATATATATATATATATATATATATATATATATATATATATATATATATATATATATATATATATATATATATATATATATATATATATATATATACCCTATTTCCCCCAAAAGGAAGCAGTATGCTCCCTCCCAAGTTTGGGTATACCAGGGTGATTTGACAGAAAAAAAAAACATATAACCCTTCCCTGGTACAAGCTGATATAGGAGGAGAGCCTGTGGCTTAGAGATTAAAAGCACTGCCTTACAGGCAGGCTGCCCAGGTTCAAATCCCAATAAGGGTATGGCTAGCTGATGAGAGCTAAATAGCTTGAAATAGATCTATACTAGTCTCCCTTTATTTTCATTATCAGCAATATATATTTGTGTGTGTGTATATATATATATATATATATGTGTGTGTGTGTGTGTGTGTGTGTGTGTGTGTGTGTGTGTGTGTGTGTGTGTGTGAGAGAGAGAGAGAGAGAGAGAGAGAGAGAGAGAGAGAGAGAGAGAGAGAGAGAGAGAGAGAGAGAGAGAGAGAGAGAGAGAGAGAGAGAGAGAGAGAGAGAGAGAATGAATAGCACTTAGGCTTATATACCGCTTCACAGTGCGGTATGTTTTGCTACAGTATAATTTGCTATCAATTTTTATATAGTTGTTATGTGGCTTCTGGTTAATGCTATAGCAAAGGGTGTTTTGAAGTGTTTAAAATGTTCTCTTTTTCAAAGTGATTTCAGTTTTTCTCTTTTTCACAGGATGTTTGTTATAAATCATCTTTGCAGTGTTTTGGATGTATTATGATAAAACTTTTAGGAATCTTTTATGCAGTGTCTGAGCACAGCAGCATGACTTATCTATGGTTTAACTGCTTTATTAGAGCGTATTCTGCATGCGCACAAACATCCATTCACATCCACAATATACATACCAAAAGGGAAGAAAAGTGCAGGTAAGAGCCATGGTGGTGCAGTGGTTAGAATGCAGAATTGCAGGCTAATTCTGCTGACTGCCGACTGCCAGTAATTCGGCAGTTCGATCCTGACTGGCTCAAGGTTGACTCAGCCTTCCCTCCTTCCTAGGTCAGTAAAATAAGGATCCAGATTGTTGGGGGCAATATGCTGACTCTGCAAACCACTTACAGAGGGCTGTAAAGCTTTCTGAAGTGGTATATAAGTCTAAGTGCTATTGCTATTGCTAATTCTCAATTAACAATGACTATTGAGCCTGGAATTGCCCTTGCTACAGTAAGTGACATGGTTCTAAAGTATGACATCACGTGACTTCACCGCTTAGCAATGACAATTCTGGTAGTCCCCAGTTCAGTGGTGGGTTCCTACCAGTGCGGTCCACTCTATAGCACCGGTAGCGGCCCACTCGTGACGTCACAGTACCGGTGCGGTCGGTTGCCAGTGCCTGGGCGCTACCATTTTTTTTTATTATTATTATTTTTTAAAAAAAAATTCTTCTGCTCATGAGTCCCCAGGGAGTAGGGCGGCATATAAGAACACTAAAATAAATAAATAAATAAATGCCCAGAAGCCGAGTTTCCAGCACTGCTC